>AYEL01049475.1:0-37381 GCA_000484575.1 Olivierus martensii | reverse complement strand
TAGCCCCTACGAGGTAGGTACAAAACTTTATGGAACCGACTGTACTTCATTAGAATAAGAAATCTTATTTTTTGAGGAATTTATAAAATGTAGAATATGTAAGAATTCAAGTATTGATATCAACCTTATCTTTAAATGCAAATTTGTATTTTCTATTATGAATAAATTTTCTATCATTAATTATTTAGCTTTTTCAATTATAAAAATACTTTTCTCACACTTTCCAAAACTTCAGTTTTTTAATTGAATTCTTTTATAGTTGAAATTTAAAAAAAAAAGGAAAATTATATAAGTTTTATTTAAAGAAATACTTCTAAGCACTATCAAGTAGTCCAAAATAATTTTTAAAAACATTTAATATGAGAAACGTTTTCAGCATTTACAAGCCATTTTCAACTCTTACAGTAAATTTAAATTGTAGAACAAATAACGCTCAAAACAGTGTTACAGAACTGCTATTATTCTAGAACAGAAAATATATTTAAATATTTAAGAACTTTCACATTTATAAAAATAAGGTTTTGCAAAAAAACATAAAATAAAAATAAAAACGAAACTGAGTTGTGAAATATCGATTGCTAATGCCATCTAACTTTGTTATTCTGTATAACTCCTCTTAAAGCATATTTCCACGCATCAGAAATACTGTTTGTTTGCTTATCATTTATTGCTGTCTCTTGTCTGCTCCCTTTATAGATTTGTATTTCTTCTGTTACACTAAGCTCCTTTATGTCATGTATCTGTTTTATTATTTTAGTGTCTTCCCATTCCAACTTTTACATTGCACTCATAAACTCTCTTTGCTAGTGCTGTTGTCAAGTTTCCTTTCCTTATATCTCTCTTATCAGTAAAAGTTCAAATGTTTACAAAAAAGCACTACTAGCAGTCAAACACAAAGGATTCATAATTAAAAGCAAAAACGTTTTCGGTACAGAAAATACCCTCATCAGTTACACCGAACAATAAACAGAATGTGTTTAGAATTTCATTGAATTCAAAATTACAGAATATAGAATATTTTTAAAAATTAAAATTGGCCGAAAATATAAACTTTGGCTAAAATGAGTACAATGGTGCCTCGCAATTCTTCAGTAATCCATTGCCAATGTAATACAGTGGTGCCTCGCAATTTGACAGTAATCTGTCACCAAAGCAATGTCATGTTAATATTCTAATATATATATACAGTGGTGCCTCGCAATTCATCACTAATCCGTCGCCGAACTCGCAATTCGACACTAATCCGTCGCCGAAGTAATGGCGAATTGAGAAATTGTCGACTTGCGGGACAATATTTCCCATATAAGACTATGGAAAATAGATTAATTCATTGTTGGACTCCTCTTGCAATTCGACACTAACCGTCGCCGAAGTAATGTCGAATTGAGAAACTGTCGAATTGCGGGATATTTTCCATATAAGACTATGTAAAATAGATTAATTTGTTATCGGTCGCCATCCCACTCCTCTAACTAATGGGTGAGGTGAGAGAGATACACCATATTATTTACTTTATTACTGTTTTATTATTGTATAACATACTAAATTACAAAATACACTATTTTATACACAACACACAATTTATTAGCCCAATGTTGGAATGAAGTCTTCCAGCAGACACGCTTGCACCCATAATCTTCCGTGTTGCAAAACGTTACTCCAGCAGACACGCTAGCACCCATAATCTTCTGCAAAATACATTATTATGTGTGTTTTATTATTATATAACACACTAAATTACAAAATACACTATTTTATATAGAATATTACATGTGTTTTATTATTGTATAACACACTAAATTACAAAAAACACTATTTTATACACAACACAATTTATTAGTCCTTGGATGTTGGAATGAAGTCTTCCAGCAGACATGCTAGCACCCATAATCCAAATTACAAAATACACTATTTTATACACAACACACAATTTATTAGCCCAATGTTGGAATGAAGTCTTCCAGCAGACACGCTTGCACCCATAATCTTCCGTGTTGCAAAACGTTACTCCAGCAGACACGCTAGCACCCATAATCTTCTGGAATGAAGTCTTCCAGCAGACATCCTAGCACCCATAATCTTCTCTCTCAGTTGCCAAAACATTGCGACAGTTGTCCTAGAAAAACACTATACTCGAGTTACATTTTAATTGTTCTACCTTTCTGCACTTTATCTACAATTTTTTTCTTCCATTTCTTCGCTCAATCAACGCTCAATTTTGTTGTTCTTTTTGAATTATTCCTCTGATCAGTTCTCTTTGAACCCATCCTTACATTTCACTCAAAAAAATAATAAAAATTACAAATCTTTTACTTTCCGAAAAATGTAGAATTGAAAATTAACACAAACAGTACAGGCAAATACCAAATTAGCCAAAAAAGAACTGACAAATAGCAAATGAAATCATACAATTCCATGCACGCACATTGCGCCAACACGCGAAACTCAATTGTCGAATTGCGAAACCGACAAATTGCGGGATGTCGAATTGCAAGGCATCACTGTACTAGGTTACAATAAAATATTGAAAACAAGGCGAATAAGATTAGTAGACCCGACCTAAAAATTAATTCTAAAAGATGGTTTAGATTTAATTAAAGTGCTTGTGCACCATATACTTCCACACACTGTTCATTTCCTCCGCTTACCTAAGATTAATTACGGTCTCACATCTGTTAGATTTTAGTATTTCAATTTTCTCCATTAACAGAAAATATTTTCAGTCATGCACTTTTTTAATTATCTTTGCATTTTGCCATATAATATTTATGTCTTTTTCGAATGCTCTTTGTGCTAGCACGGTGACAAGGTTACCTTTAACTAAGTTGTCCTTGTGTTCTGCCAACCTATCTTTAAAGTTTCTGGCAGTGGCATCTACATAAACTTCTAGAGTGTTTTTTCCTTTGTTGTTTACAGGAATTTTGTAAACCCGGGAATTATATTCATTGCTATGTCTCTCCTTGTTATTACGTAGCAGGCTAAAAATTGTGGGAGGTTTTTTATATGAGCATTTTTTATTTGTGGTTTTAAGTGTTTTCTTTATTCTCCTACTACTATGTAGCCTAAAAGGTATAGAGACCCGATTATCAGTTTCTAATGCCTCCTCATTCGCTAATGGATTTCCTTGTTGATTGAGAGACTGGCTTTCTCTTTTAAACTTAGTCTTCTGTTCTTTGTAGATTTTTCTCATAAAATTTATACCATAACCATGTTTCCTAATCCAATTGTATACCCTTTTAAGTTCTTACTCTCTGTACACCTCCTTGCTACAATGGGTTAAGCTGTTTCTAAAGTAGGCTACAAATGCCGATTTTTATTTATTATTATTTTTTTTTTTAATAATAGGACCACCGTAAGTTCTTACTCTCTGTACACCTCCTTGCTACAATGGGTTAAGCTGTTTCTAAAGTAGGTTACAAATGCCGATTTTTATTTATTATTATTATTTTTTTAATAATAGGACCACCAGGTCATATGACCGCCTAGGGATCAGGACTGGCATGGTAGTTAGTTTTACGTATACTGTGTGTCAAGTCCTCCCATTGTAGCTATGATTTTTATGTCTAAATAGTTTGCCTCTCTTTTGCTCTCCATTTTTAAAGTCCATACTGGTCTTTAAAAAAATGTCTCTCAAAGTTTCCAGCCATGCTTTGGTTTTTCCACAGTATAAATAGGCAATATAATCTTAGGTAAGCAGAGGAAATGAACAGTGTGTGGAAGTATGCAGTGCACAAGCACTTTAATTAAATCTAGACCATCTTTTAGAATTAATTTTTAGGGTCGGATCTATTAATCTTATTTGCCTTGTTTTCAATATTTTATTATAATCTAATACTCATTTTAACCAAAGTTTATATTTTCAGCCATTTTTAATTTTTAAAATATTCTATATTCTGTAATTTTAAATTCAATGCAATTCTAAACCCATTTTGTTTAATGTTTGGTGTAACTGATGAGGGTATTTTCTGTATTGAAAATGTTTTTGCTTTTATTAAATTATGAATCCTTTGTGTTTGACTACTAGTAGTGCTTTTTTGTATACATTTGAATTTTTACTGATTGAAAAGTAAGCAGTTCCTCAGAATATTTAAGTTTATCACTATTGATTGCGGAGCTGGCAGTAAAAGAATGGCGGAACTTAGGAACTATGTGAGGTTTAAGAAGAAGCTTATTAAGGCTGAAGAGACCTTCCTTAAAGAATGTAGGATTAATGGTATGTTCCTGATATCTATTTACCGAATCATCCACTTTAAAAAAGTGGAAATGATATACTAACAAGTAAGTTAATCTGTCTTTAAACTGCCATAGCAGATGCTAAAAGGTGATTTTTTAAACTGAGGGCTGAGATAAAACCCATAATGACAGCAATCAAATATTTGCTTTATTGAATTATACATTTTTATTTAAATTTATGTTTCCTAGGAAAAATCAAAAAACTTCAGAAGAAAGTTCTCTTCTAATTCATTTCTCTATAAAAGTATTTTTAAGATAAAAATTGAAGAGAATTTTAGTTTTTATCTAAAACACAAAATACTGTTCATTGAAATTGATTGTAATGATAGCATTCTGTAATATTCAATAGGACAAATCTTAAATTATATTATGGATAAAAAATAATCTTTTATTTGATAAACTGATCAAAAATATTAGAGATTGCTATGTTTGCATTAGACAAAAATAAAATGCATTTTACTTTATAGTAATTCATACATTAGCTATACAAAATATAAAAAAAGATATATTTTTTATAAAAAGAAAAAGATAAAATGAATTCATTAATTTTGCATTATTACAGCATTTAATAAATCAACAAAAATTTTTAACTGATTTATAATATATAAGATGCATATTAATATTGTAAAAATATAGTATTTTTACAATAATTTGTATAAAAATAATAATAAAATGATAAGTACATTTTATAAGTAGTAAAAAATGATCTAGTAGAAAATATTTGATAAATCTATTTATCATTTACTGTTTTCACAATATTATAAATTTTAGAACTTTGCAAACAACCCTAATTTATAATCAGATATTTATTTCAAAAGCATTAATATGGGCAAGCTTTGCTAATATAAGAATTCTTACTGTAAACAATAAGCCAATTAAATAAGATTTACTTTTTATCTTTTTGATTTTTTCTGAAAACTTCATATTATGTAGTAAATATTCTAAAATTTATATCTTCAGGGATCATGAAGTACCAAGTTTTAAAATATATCTGATTCAAAAGCAATAAAAGTTACAAACATATAATTCAAGGGAATTATAATCCAAATAAATCTAATCAACTTGCCAAATTTAACCCTTGAGATACACATCAGAATTTTAAATCGAAATAAATTTAGAGAAACTATAGAAATTACTAAGCCAACGAGTGGCGCATCTATTAATTATAAATTAAACTGGAATTTTGACTAATTTACCTGAAGAAGATTTAATTATAAATTAAACTGGAATTTTGACTAATTTACCTGAAGAAGAAAAAAATCTGGCTCAGCCCGGGATCGAACCGGGGACCTTTGGGCTAATGTCCCAACGTTAGCCCAAAGGTCCCCAGTTCGATCCCGGGCTGAGCCAGATTTTTTTCTACTTCAGGTAAATTAGTCAAAATTCCAGTTTAATTTATAATTAATAGATGGCGCCACTTGTTGGCTTAGTAATTTCTATAGTTTCTCTAAATTTATTTCGATTTAAAATTCTGATGTGTATCTCAAGGGTTAAATTTGGCATGTTGATTAGATTTATTTGCAATAAAAGTTATTTATCATCCCAAAAAACACCAATATAAAAATATAATCAGCTGGGTATAGAAGAAATTTCTAGAGTGATTTATAAATAATAAGTTTATTACTAGTTTCCTAAAATGCATGTTATAAAAATAATGTACAGGAGGTCCTCAACTTACAGTGGAGTTCTTTTCAAAAATTTTGGTCATAGTTTGAATCCATCATAATTCAGAACATGATTTTTCGTAAGCACAATGTTATAAATGGAGATTGTTTTCCAGCTACCAGAAGTCATAATAGTCAATATGTTTGTAAAAAAAATATTAGCATACTGAAATGTTCTTGGCCACTACTAGTCATCTTCAGCAATAAGCTAGTACAGAGACATAAAATATTAGAATTCTTTTCTCTTATATAACATTCTAAAAATTTTTTTAAATGGGCTGCACTTCTTTAGAAAGGTTTAATTAACATAAATCACATTTACATCCTAGATTTCTTTGAAATCGGTCAAACAATGTGACCTTTAGAGATATTTCTAGAGAAGAAAATTATCGTCTTCTACACCTTTTAATTTTAGCCCAATTGGGCCAAAATTTTTAGTAATTTTATCCCAATTGGGCCAAAATTTTTAGATGATTTTAAATGAACTACCCTATGCCTATATTCTGAATTTGATCAAAATTGGTTAAGCAGTGCAATATGTAAAGTAATTTATGGAAATCAGATCCCCTTTCCCCCCTTGTTTTGACCTGATAACTTATAAGGTAAGGAGATCCTATTAACTTCGTTGGATGCGGCGCGTAGCAATGAATGTTTCAAGCGGTGTTAAATTTCTTTGAATTTTATATAATGAGAATATTAAATGAAGAATGTGGATAAATTTTAATACAACTGGAGATGAATATTTTGTTCTTGGAATTGTATATATTGAAGCTAAATCAATTAAAAGAACTGCAAAGTTTAAATATCTAAGATCCACATTAGAGAAAGATGGAAGCTACAGAAAAGAATTAGATTAAGATAAGCAAGAAAAACTATTTGTGTTTTAAATTCAATAATATAGAGTAAAATGTAAAAAATAAGAATTTTAACTCTAAAAATTGAAAGTATTTTCATTTATAATGTGAAATATAGACTTCTGAAGCAAAGCATTAAAACCATAAATATGCTCTTTTGGCACACATGCTGTCAAAGGATGGACAAAATTAAAATATAAAAAATTTTTAAATCTATGGAAGCAAGAAAAAGGTATCAAGGAAAAATAAAATCAATATCTTTAAGACGCTATGGATATATTAAATAAATATATTATGGAAGAGAGTCTAAAAGTATGATAGCATGGGACAATAAAAAAATATTAGTAAAAATTTTTTTTGTTAGTTAAATAAAACAGAATCTTTGTGATTTCTATATAATACAAATACAATTTAATTATTAACAAAATCATACTTTTTTTATAGGGATATATTTTCTACAAACAAGCTTTTCAGTCATTTGAAGTGATCTTAATATCATTCATCTTAAAGTCTCATTCTAGAATATACTTATTTTTCTACTATCAATTAAGAAAAGATATATTTAAATATATATATCATTTTTTATTAATTTTTTTTTTATCAAAATATGATATATTAGCATTTTTCATTTGTATTATCCATGGATATATAATAACAAAGAATAAAATATGATTTATGAATTAAATGATTAATTTAGGATTTTGTAAAATAATGGATTAAACTAAATTAAAAACTCACAGCACTACTAGCAGTTAGTTTGATAGGATTATTGCAGTATAATAGTAACAGTTAGTAATGGATTAAATAAACAGTTCTATGAAAATTTACACTTTCAGTTATTTTTTCATAAATTTTTAACTTTTATAATTTCAGGCTTAAGTTCTGGGTTGGAAAAATGTACAGTCTATACGAAATTATTCACAGCACTTAAGCAAGGAACAATTAAACTTTAATCTGGTAAAATGTTTTTGGACTACACTACAGTCCCTCTTCAGTACCTGCTTCTCCGAACACAAGTTTAAAAATACAATTCCTTTGTGAATAATTTCGTATTAATGTAAAACAAGAGATTCTTTCCATAAAGTTTTGTACAGTCTATGACAGAAAAGTTTTGACATCTACGGTAGGGGCTGCATTAGAGGAAGTAGTTTCGATTGTAAAGTCTGGAAAATGTCTGCACAGTAGCTTGTAATAAAGTAGACCGTTCTTAAGCGGTAGAAATAGGGGTCGGGAATATTTCACAGAGGGGAAAATTTCTATGACGTAGAAATAGGGGACGGGAATATTTCACAGAGGGGAGAATTTCTATGACGTACTTGATATCAGTAATGCAATCTGTATTCTTTTCCCACTTTCCATTTCATAAAATGAGTAATGCGATCTGTATTCTTCTTTCACTTTCCATTTTATTAATCATAGAAGACAATTTTAATTTTTTATTATGCTCTTTACAAGTTATAAAAACTCAGTATTGAAATTGTTATCTACTTTACAAGTTATAAAAACTCAGTATTGAAATTAATGTCAGTATAGTTGTTAGATAATTGAGTATAGTTTTGTTTTTTGTTCTGTGAATATAGAAGTGAAAATTTCTAAGTTCAAAAATCTTATTTCGATATGATTTTTTCATATAAAATTTGTTTTTAATTTAAGATAAAAAATACACGTTAAACACTCAAAAGTTTGTTTATTTTCAGTATTTTCAGATATGCATATAATAAAAATGTGAACCTGTATAATATATAACATATTATTTAACGGGCTAAGCCTAGAGCTTTGGTGGAGTTGAAAAACAATTTTTTTTATAATTTGCTATTTTTCAATTTCTTTTTGGTAACTCCACACCACACCACAGTACGCACTCGACCACTGCTCCATGGCTACTGAATTGGCGTCACATTCGCAGAAGCTGATCATTGCGAGAAATGGACACCACTTGGATGACGTCATCTTCACAACCTAAGACTTTGTTTTCAAGGTTTCTGTTACTGTCTGTTAAATGGCACATGTACCCCAATATGTTGCATAAATAAACATGTTTAAATGTTTTCAAGGTTTGTGTTACTGTCTGTTAAATGGCACATGTACCCCAATATGTTGCATAAATAAACATGTTTAAAGGTTTTGTAATAAGTGCGTTATTTTTAATTAAAAACCATCAGATCTTTTTGCCGGACCCTGTATTTAGTCTTAACAAAATTACTGATTAATTTATACTGATTATATAGAGAAAATAAGCTTATTAATAATAAAAATTCATAAAAATATAAAATAATAAATAAAAGGTTTCTTTCACAAATTACTGCATTTATTCTAAATTATTGAAAATAATGCAAGATTTAAGCACTTTATGCAGTTGGTTACTAAAAATTCTTTATTCAGAATACTTTCAGTTATTAACCATCCTCAGCAATGTAACATAACTGAAAGTACTCTGAATAAAGAATTTCTAGTAACCAACTGCATATAAAGTGCTTAAATCTTGCATTATTCTCAATAAAAGATTTCTTTAGCCTTTTCTCATGAAATATAGCTATGGATTCAGGAAGCTTTTCTGCTGCACATTATTAATTATGTTTCTACACTTGATTCTTCTCACTATTCAATAGACTCTTTTAAAAAGCATTCTTTCAATGCTATACATGTGTTACTAACTCTAGCCTTATTCCAGTTTATTTTCAGATTATATTCCTAAAAGCATTTAACAAGAGCTGTTCTTTTTCTTCTTTTATATCTTCTTTCTCTATATTTGGTTAATCTATCTTCTAAGGTTCATTTAATCACATCTATATATTTTTCTCTGTGATTAAGAGTCAAATTATCACAAGGAATAGTATAAACTCCAGTCTCTAGCAATTTTGCATATTTCTCTTTACCATTTCTTAATGTTTCAAAGATAGTCAGGCATCTTTTACAAGTCAATTTTGTTAGTTGATTTCACTAGTCTCTTAATAGTATTCATTATAGTCTAATTCATAAGGTATTTGTTTATCTATAAGTTGTTGTTGGTTCATTTTACTATGTGCTCTCATATCAATTGCTGCTTTTATTAATAGTCTTCATAATAGCAACGTGGATAGATTTCATGAAATTGTAGATTAAGCATGGTTACTGTGCTTAATCTTTATGGTATTATATAATTATAATTTCATAATAATTATATTTCACTTTATTTTAGGTTGTTATACAATGAATTTCTAGCTTTCTGAAGTAAGCTTAAAATGCTGACTTGTTATACTTGATCAGATCTAAGATATATCAGGACCATCAGAGAATAAGTTGGCTTTCTGTATACAAAGATAAAGCATTATCCTCCTTCAAAAGTAAAGTTGATATATAAAAAGTGTACCTGTCTTATTGTTTTTTTGATATAATTTAAAATTAGTCTTATGTCTTATACTTTAAAATCTTGCTGTAATCCATCTACTTTCTCATCTCTTATACCCAATTCACACGGTATAAAGTAAGCAGGCTTAAATCTTAAACCAACTTATTTTAAGCCAGCTTTCAACAAACCAGATTTATTAGCCATTCACACTAGTTAAACTAAACAGATTTACTTATAACCGCCTTAAAACAATTACATCGCACCCTCATGTTCAAACTTCTCATTATAAATTATGCTGTGTGAAATTATAGTTGAATTTTAATACATTTTGTTGCAGTAAACAATTATTTTAATAAATTGAAGAAAATAATATATAAGGTTTACTTTAGTATTATACTTAATTGTAAAATCGCTTATATTTCTTCTGATTGGCAACAGTAAATCTAGCAAATATAGGTCACGTGACTTGTCAGAATCATTGTTTTTTGCTCGACATAATCATCAAATCTCTCTCCAGAGATCAAGAAATACATGAACCTCTTCCTCATACCAATTTTCTGTCTGTTTTTTCTCTTGAAATCTATTTTCCTTATTTACATCATTCATTGATGAGATCGTCCTATCGAGTTACATCGTCCATGTTGAACTGAATGAAGTAGCGGACCATGTAGAAAGCCTGTAACGTCACAAACTGATTTAAGCTTCTTCATAGAAGCGAATTAGGCTGAGCTACTTTTTCAGAACTAAATCGGTTCAGTTTTAAACCAGCTCTGTTATTTAGGCCAGCTTAAAGTTTACAGTGTGAATTGGGTATTACCCAGATAATAAATACGTTATCTATGTAACATAGATAGCATTTTATTGCAGAACAAAATTTAGGGAGGCTTCTATCTTCCACAAACTTCAGTAGAGTTTCAACTAAAACCCCCTCCCATAAATCCTCCTATTGGGATAGCAACAGTTTGCTTATAAAAATTATCTCTGTAAGTAAAAAGGAAGCTATAATGTATCAAATTTGCTCTCTCTCTAAGACAGGAGTTCCCAAAGTGTGGCCCACAGGCCAAATGCAGCCTGCAGACTTAGAAATGCAGCCCGGGTTGTCAGATCATCCACGATATTGAATTCATAAAGATAATTTACATTTTTACAAAAAAATAAATAAATTTTATTATATTATAATTAAATATTGATCAGCTTAAAAAAATACATGTATTTTTTAAACTTACTGCTTTTTCTCCTTTAATATTACTAATAAACAATGGCACTTACTGCAGTTGAAGTTTATCTTAAGTTTTCTTACTAGTTGAATATCTATGGCTAACGTTTTTGGTAATCCTACCATCTTCAGGCCAAGTTGTTCTAAAAATGATTCGAACATTCTAACGGTTCATTTATCGGAAAATAAACATATAAATGAAAATGCAAGATTATGTATATATATATATTATTGTAATTACATATAAATAAACATAAATAAAAAATTATGTAATTTTTTATTTATGTTGTTTTGGGTCTCCGGAACAAATTAATCAAATTCCCATAAAAACCTATGGTAAATCGATGATCGGTTAACGAACAATTCGGATAACGAACATTGTTTTGGAACGGATTATGTTCGTTAACCGATCACCCACTTTTTTATATAATTTTTCGTGAAAAGATATGTGAATGTTTGGATATTTGTAACTACCGTGCCGGTGAACAAAATTAAAAATTGGCACGTTTATATGTATCTATATTATATAGAATCCGATGGAATCGAGGTCATTCTGACATTAACTACATTTGTCATTATACAAATCAATGGTCACACTTTTTTATATAATTTTTCGTGAAAAGATATGTGAATGTTTGGATATTTGTAACTACTGTGCCGGTGAACAAAATTAAAAATTGGCACGTTTATATGTATGTATATTATATAGAATCCGATGGAATCGAGGTCATTTTGACATTAACTACATTTGTCATTATACAAATCAATGGTAACTGTAGACTTCGTAGTGTATCGCCGTATCGGTGTGTCATTATGTACGAGATGAGACTGCTTAGCTGGCTCGTCTCACCTCAGTAGCTACTCAAAATCCTCAGTTCTGCGTTTGTGTTTGGAAGAGAAAGATATCAGGCTAAACTTCCGGACGATAAGAAAAACAAGCAATTCAAATTGATTGTTTACAAAAATTTACAAAACACCGAAACAGCATTGCAGCTGTAGCCAAGAGACTAAAAAAATAAAAAAAATGATTGATTAACCTTTTTTATACAGTAAATATCTCGTTTAATTTATATTTTATTCTGTGCATATAAACATTCACGTGTTTTATTATAATAAATAGGAAATACTTTATTGTTTTAATATAATTAATTCACATTCCTCTTAATTTGTGTTTCGTTTATCCTTGTGCTATTTGAGGTAAGTCAAACCATATTATCTCAGATAATCAAGAAGCTATTAATCTAAAGGAAATTTCTACATAAGAAGTGCAATCGATAATTTATGGAACTTATTTATTTAAAAAATATAAAAACTTAAATGATATTATTAATAAATTATTAAATTTAAATGATATTATCAATCGTATTAGTTGATTATAAAGAACTTTTAAAAAGTTACAATTAAAAATATTGGGAAAAGGAATAAAAGTAGCATATTACTGTATCAACACTGTATCTATAAGCTGATGAATTGACTTTTAATATTCCATTGTCCTTTCCTGACTTATCTTGTTTTCTCTTAGAAACATATCTTTGTGTGCTTTACTTCTATATATCTAACAAACACTGTGTTTTATAGGTGTGGCTAGTCTTCAGGTCAGGCGAGGCAGTGAACCTGCTCTCAACAGACTGTTGCCTCCAGCACTTGGTCCTCATCCTTCAAAGCGATGGTCAGCAGCTGTCATTGTTGATGATGATCTTCAGCATCTTTCTCTTACTGGAGTGAGTTTCATTTCTTTCCTGATTATCCAAATACTTTATTTTAAATACTATTGCTATTCTATCAGCCTATTGTTAAATACATAAAGAATATTATTAAAGATTTATTTGAAGTTTGAATAATGTTATCTTTTTCTTTATAAATAATTCCTTATGGTTAAATACTTTTTATATGAAAAAATTAAATGCAAAATAATTTGCTTTCATCTGAAAATTAGATAATTTCTAAAGGTAAACCAATAATTGAAATTTAATAATTTCTCATTAGTTGAGGAAGACAAAATGTGGGAATGATATTTTTACATTTTAATAATTTAATTTAAGCAATGAAATTTTGAGTGATTTCTCATTGTCATTGTTTGATGTCTTTTGTCCAAAAATATTAATTCATCTTCTAATACAAACTAATCAATATTTTAAAATTGAAATAAAATTAAATACATTAATATTTGAATTTTTAATTACTATTTTATGAAAATGATCAAAAGACTTAGAATCCATTTGAAATTGTCTAAAAGTCTATTCAATGTATTTAATTGGTTTAATTTTAATAATACTATTAATCTTGTGTGCAGAAACTCTATATTCAAAATAAATGCAATATAGTTCTCTTTTGCTTTATGTCTACTAAAAAATTAAGTTTATATAAATACAGTGGTCCCTGGTTATAACGCGGGTTTGCGGAGTGGAGATCCGACTCGCGTTATAAGACAACCATGCTATAACCGACAGCTTCTCTTTTATTTTTAATTTAGTGATTCTAAATTAGAGAATAAGAGAAAACTGTCCAATTTATTGAAGAAGATTCATAATCTTCCATTTTCTGCAATCCATCCTTGTATTGTGACGGATGGATGTTGATTATGCGATGTATTATATTTTTCTCAGAATCTCTTTCAAACGAATGGGGAACAAGAAAGACCAGCGATATATCCGAATCCACAGTATAAACAAGAGCATTATATCCAGGGAGCACTATAATTAAGATCAGTGTTTGAATTATTGATATATTGTAATCTTAACATATGTAATTTGTGATTACTTTTTTCATAATTTAATAAAGATAAAGCTATTTGTATATAGTAGGCCTTATGTATGGAATTGCTCACCAAATTATTTGTAGAAATAAAGATCAATGATAAATTAATTAGAGAGATAATTGTAATTTATGAAGACTAGTTAATCCAAATTAAGATCAAAAATATTTATAGATAGACTAAATTATAGTTTTATTATTATCTAAAAGATGGCAATAATCAGTCTTTATGTATAAAAGTAATATGCAATAATTATTTGCACGAGAATGTACAAATATTTGAAAATTAAATTGGGTTTGATTATTGAAAATGCCTTTAAAATTGAAAAGCTTTGCAGTTTGCTTATAATAGAGTGCATAATAAAATAAAAATAGGACAGGTCCAAGTTAACTTCCTCACAGGTGTAATCTAATTGGCAATTAATCTTAATTAATTAACATGTAAAAATATTTTTTATATTACATTTAATACATTATGTGAATTCAAAAGTAATACACTGCTCTATGTAAATGGTTAAGCAAAACAGTACTAGAAGCAGGGCAATGATAAAAAGATTTATTACAACTTCAATGGGGGAAAAATAACTTTAATCATAGCACTTTTGGCCTATATAGGCCCTCTTCAACAATATACAGAAAACTCAACAATAATATGGTAAATGCAGTCCAAAATAAATTTAAATTTCTGTTGACTTAGCAACTTAAACATAATAAATAGCATATATCATACTATGAAATAAAAATTATACCAGTAAAATACTTTAATATTGTAAATAATGTTTAATTTTAAAGTAAAAAAATAAACAAATATTTATTTTTTTAAATATTATAAATATTTATATGAACATTTTTATAGCAGGAGAACCCAAGTAACATTTATAATAATAATATTATTATAAATGTATTATTATTTAACAGTTCAATTATATTGTATCTGGAAACACTTTGCTGATGAAGGGTAGATTGCCCCTTGTATGAACTTGCAAGAATATTTGGAACAGAAGCAGTATAGAACAATTAACAAAGTAATTTGAGCTACTAAGCAGTATCATGTTTCATCACAAAAGTGAACAATATTGGTAACAGCTTCCTAGACCAACAGGAAATGGAGCTAATTAGCTAACTGAAAGTGGTAATGTGAATTTTAATAACAATTATTATGCTGTTCCATTAAAAATAATTTTAGCCAGATAATGCAGAGCCAGTCCCAACTGAAATAAGAGCACAGATGATCAATGAAAAAAAACGGAGTTTTATCCAATGCTATAATTACAAAGAATGGGTCATTTTTCAAGGAAGTTTGCAAAGATATCATTCAACAAAAGTGAATCAGCAATGGTGCAATAGGAAGTTCCCCCAAAGTCAAATGTGGAAAACTAAGATTGAGACCAAGGCAGAAGACTTCTGTCTTGATGGGCTTGAAACCCTTCTTTTTGGGCCTAAACATAACAAGTAAGACCCTTCAATCTTATGTATCACTGTTTATCAATGATGTTTTAATTACTGTTAGACTAAATACAACAACAGATGATACAACAATCAACAGTCAACTTTGAAGGAAAATTCAGAGAAAGTATCTGGATCTTCAACTAGGGCTAAAATTACAACTTGCCATTCTAAGATAATGTTTATAAAACACTGGTTAGATTTACGGAAAATTTGAAAATTAATTATATAAAGATTAAATATTCTTTTATGGGTGTTCCTGAGTTAGCAATCCCATGTTTACTAAGATTGGATTTTATAAAAAGCTACTGTATCTTATTAAATTTTGAGGGTTCTGAATTAATGCTAAAATTTTCAGATGAAAAATTTGATAATCCCAAGAAATCACTGCTGGTCAATTTGCAAACACCTTTAAAAGAAGATCAGTTATTTGAACATAGTGATTTTATAATTATAACAAATAATTTCAGTAAACTAATATTACGTTTCAAATCTATTTTTGTAAAATTGATTAACTGTTGAAATTACATAATAGTAGATGGAACATGATTTTCTAACTTATCTGCAGAAAGTGTCACATAATATAAAAATAGTTATCAATTATCGTACTGTATTGAAATTTTGAATGTCTAAATAAATACTCAAACTAGCACTTAGACAGGCACAATAACGATTTAATAAGCAAAAAATAGTAGTAGCGCTTTCGATCATTACAATCCTCATCAGCTACAAAGAATCACAGAAAACTATTGTTCTATAGAATGCCAGTTTCACAGTTTAAAAATTCGGTATTACATTACTTAACGTAAATTTTTACAAATTGTATAAAATTAAAATACAACATAAAAGATTAACTAACAGGCACTCAAAGCTAGCAAAATAAACGTTTACATTAATAAGTTTATAATATCAATATTAACAAAATACTCAATAATAATAATATAAGAATAAAGACGAAAGTTCAAAAAAATTATCCCGCATTGCCAGACCATTTCCACGCATTACTTATAGTAGTGGGATCGATCTTATTAATCGGTTTGTCTCTGGTGTTGCGGTTGGCATAGATTGTGAGAGCTTCAGCAAACTTTCCCCAGCAGGAATCTTGTTCCTTCAGTAATAGTTTAGCATCATTCCATTTAATCTCAACAATGGAAATGAGAGCCTTCTGCACCAGAGCGATAGTGAAAGCATTAGATTGAATATACCTCATGTGCTCTGGAATACGTTTTTTTTTAGGGAGCGAGATGTGTATCCAATGTAATTGCTATTATTGTCTTTATCATTATCATGAAGAGGGATTTGATAAACACTAGGAAAGCACAATTGACTAAGCTTATCTTTATCATTCCTTAACAAATTAAATAAAGTGTTTCTTCTGTTAAAAACTATTCTTTGGCCTGAGAGCATCTCCAACTTTGTTTTAAACCTCATAGTAATTCTATTAATATCCAAAGAATACATTTTTATATCCTGGTTGTCACCAACATCCTTTTTATGTCTTTTGGGCTTGGAAATTTTTTGCCATAATTTCTTGATTGTACTAGGTTTGTATCCATGCTTTAGAGCCTGCAGTTCAATCCATCTAAGTTCTTTATCTCTGGTTTCAACAGTTGTACAATGCGTAAATGTTCTGTTGAATCTAATTGTAAGTGCTAGTTTGAGTATTTACTTAGATATAGATAGACAGTGTAGTATTCATCTTTCTGAATTTTGAATGTCAATGTTATTTCATTGTTTTATTCTACAACTTATTCATATTAAATTAAATCATCATCACTTTAATGTTCAACAATCAGCTTTATAGCAGGAACAAGATTACTTTTAACTGCTATCAGGGTCGGCCCTAAGCGGTAGGCAAGGTAGATGACCTTGCCTACCGCAAGGTATTTTTGCCTATGGCGGTAAAACTGCCTGAACTAGAATAGAAAAAATAAACACAACCCATAGGGGTGACATTTTTTGGGTTTGCCTATGGTGACAAAAATGCTAGGGCTGGCCCTGCTGCTATAGAGCTATTTATTGAACATCAAACTGTTAAAAATAGATTAATTCACAAAAGGTATACATGATCATCATCATTGCAGAAAAATCAAAGTTTACTCTTATTCTGAAAATATAATTTTCCATTAATCCCATTGGTCATTTTAAAAAGTAATAACAACTATAATATCAATTATGTGTATAAAAACTGTAAATATTAGAAACACCAAACCATAAAAATTTTTCAAAATTAATTATGTGATATTTTATAGATGGGAAAAGATCCTAAATATAAACAATAATACTATACAGGAATCCCTTGATTAGTGCAGTTAATAAATCCTCTCAATACACTGCATATGTCAAAACCACACTAATCAAACTAAAAAACCAATGAGGAATAAATATAATGAATCCTGGAAAATATCAAAATTATAAACATGTATTTTTTTTCCCTGGAAAATATCAAAATTATAAACATGTATTTTTTTCCTCTCCGAAACAAATCTATATTGCATTACATGTATTTTAAATCATTGAGGAATATGTATAGGTATTTAAAAATTTATAGTAAGAATTAAAATTTACTTTTTACAAAATTGAATAAATTTTATAAAAAATAATTGCACATCCATAGACATTGAGTACTGGAGAGGAAATGAAGGCAAGGCTGGCTATATAATATTGTAATGGCTATTATTAGGCAGTTGCCATTCATGCTAAATTTATTAATAAATAAAATTATGAACGAATATAAAATATAACAATTAGATGATGAAAATTGTAATATTAAAAGAACTAAATAAATAAATAAATAAATTTATTGCAGTGCTGTAATCATATAGACTACAATCCCCGAGATTCTGTTGCCAACGCTTCAGAGGGTTTTACAAAAAAAAATAAAAAAATATCACAGTTGTTGAAGTGCACTAATTAAATTTGGCACCGCATATATTAAGGGTTGTCTCAATTTTTTTTATGCACTAATCAAAACTGCATTATTCAAACCCGCACTAATCAAGGGATTCCTGTATACTATATTTTGAAATTTTGCATTTCATTTTATTTAGGATTTAGATGTATATTTGATAGTGAAGATAATTGAAATAATCTGATTCTTTAATCTAACTAGAATTATTATAATATAAATGAATTACATAATTATAATACTTCTGATGATGAAACTATCCAACTTCAACTATAGCAAATAAAAAGATATATCATCATGCTTCTAAATATAATAATTTCTTTTCATTATTTGAAATTTCTGTATTAATATGTGCAATTATTATATCATGTGACATATTTTAATATACAGTATAATATATACATGTAAAGATTTAACCCAGTTCTTTCCTAATTATTTATTATTATTACTTATTACTTATTTTGAATTTTTGCAACTGCAATTGGTACTGAACAAGGATCTTTATTTCATTGAATTGGTAGCATTCCATTTCATATTCTTATTTGTGATATAGTCACTACTTAGTACAAGTTGTCCTCAACTTATGATGGAGTTACTTTTTGATAACATCATCATAAGTCAAAAATGACTCAATGCTGTGGGGATTGGAAACCCCCCTTTATCTTGTCATGGAGACGAAGAATTTAATGACGCAATTATTAAAAACAGGATGTATTGAATTGTCTATTGTCCTTTGAAATGTAATAAGTCGAAAATGGGTTTACTTAGGTGACGTTTCAAGAATGATTCCTGACTGTGGCGGCTCGCCCATAAGAAATAAATAAATAAATAAATAAATTTATTGCAGTGCTGTAATCATATAGACTACAATCCCCGAGATTCTGTTGCCAACGCTTCAGAGGGTTTTACAAAAAAAAATAAAAAAATATCACAGTTGTTGAAGTGCACTAATTAAATTTGGCACCGCATATATTAAGGGTTGTCTCAATTTTTTTTACAGACCTATTTTCAAAGAAAAAAAGTGCGTCTTATACGCCGGCAAATACGGTAATTATTTTTTTAACGTATATCACTCTGAATATGGATTGGATTAATTATTTCATTATATCCAATGGGGCATAGAATTAATAAAATTAAATAAGCTCATAATTTAATTCATTATATAAAATGAACTCATAATTTCTGAGTTTATTTTATATAAAAATCAAAAATATAATGTTATTTTGTAATTTTTAGTTAAGAAAAGAACCTCTGGGAGGATCATCACCAGAACATGAAAGTAATGAACAAGAAAATGATCAACAGTCAACATGTATTAAAGAAGAAAAGTAAGTAAATTATTTTTCTGTCTTAAATGATTTTATTGTTCAGATTATTGGAAATACTTGTTTTCAGGCATGTACTGATAGTATTGAAAAATGAAGTTGGTCCATTAGGTATTCATGTAGTACCAGATTATGACAAAAATGGAAGGTATGAAAAAAAATTTTTACCTAATCTATGTTTAAATATTTTCTTTAACATTAATAGATTAGATTTAGGATATACAAGTTTTCCATGCTTTACAAAAGTTCACTTAGTATCATTTCATTTTTATGAAAGATTTGCATTAGTATTTTTTTCTAAACAAAAGAAATCCAAAGACGATTTTTGTATTTATGAAAAAAAGGAATTGGTCAGATGGACATTTGGTAATGTAGTAGCTTACTATCCTGGAGAATCCAAGTTCAATTCCAGTTCCCATCCTCCAGCTTTTCAGGAAGGGGCCATCGAATCTCACTTTTAATCTTCTGGTTATCTTCATTATGAGGGCTGACCAGCCTGGAATGGTTTCTAAAAGTCACTGTTCCAAATACAGTATATTTCATGTGCGATATGGTGGCTTAACTGAAAATATAAGTGGCATCATAAATGAAACTACAGTATACATAGATTATTTCTACTTTATATATTGTACTTGAGATTATAAAGTATACAAAATATACTCTGTATACCTTATAATATATTATTCCTACTTTTACTATATATTAATATTATCTTAGAATTTGTGTGTTATTTAGTATGATTTGGTCAGTTATTTTTTGGATCTGGGAATGTTCAAAAATTTTTCCATATAAATTAATGATAATTGCTCTTTGCTTTATGCCATTTTGGCTTACAAAAGGTTTCATAGGAATACTTTGTAAAGCATGGAAACGTATATTTAAGAGTGTAGTTGAGATCTGGTACTCTATGATAGAGCTTTATTTCATTAATGAAAATGAGTTCCATTTTCATTAATGAAATTAAATAAAAGTCAACAAAACAATAATTTATGATTAAATAACTTAAGTTTATGATTTATTTATCTAAGAAATAAAAAAAATAGCCTTTAAAATTAAAAAATTATAATAATAATGAAATTGTCACACAAATGTCAAAAGAAGTTTATTTTTCATCACAATTGATAGAAGAATAGATAAGCTTTTATACAAATGCCTTCAGGCATAATTCAAAAATGAAAAATTATTTATTTTAATGTACCAGTAAAACTATGTCAGCCAGTAGGTACATTATTTCTGCTTCTCAGTCTTCCATTTTCATTTTCCATTTCCTAGCAGTTTATGAAGCATCTGTTATAAATCCAGTTGTACTGTATTGTATAGCTAAATTTGTGGTTTGAAATGCCATATTTATAAACTCTCAGTATTTATTTATTACAAATAATGTTTATATTTTTGATTTAGTTGATACTTGAAAAAAACTCTTAAAGTGGAAACATATACCTAGAAGTATCAGTAATTGGTTTCATTTAAACTTTCCTATCATTGTTAATAGATTTATTAACTCTATAACTAATATATATGCCCAATAAAATATATGACAGACTATTTTTTGTTTTTAGCAGTATTTCCTATAAATAAATAAATATATAATATAATTAAATAATTTAGATTAATGCTGACAAAATATAAATATTGAAAAGAAGCTTTATTTTTATTTTAGAGATATGGGACTAGTCATCCAAGGAATAGAACCAGGTGGTAGAATTGATCGTGATGGAAGGTTACATGTTTCTGATCGCATAATAGAAATCAATGGCCACAGTCTGCACAATGTTAGTTTTCAGAAAGCACAGGATATATTTAAAGATGCTTTAAAAGCTCCAGAAATAAAACTATGCCTTTTAAAAGGAAATTCTTCACTATCTGGACCAGTAGCTGTACCAAAAAAACCTCCACCTGTTTATCCAAAACCTGCAATGTATTCAGGTGTAAAAAAAGATTTAGATATTGATAATGAATTAGTAGAAGGAGAAGAAAGAGGTAATGAATATCAAAATTTTATTAATGTATTGTAAATAAGTTATTTTTATTTCAATTATTGTTTGTTTATATTACTTTTAATAAATCAAACTAATTATTCATGATATCAACAGCATTTCTCTTAGAGATGCAATAGAATATGACATGATGATATTTATTTTGTGCAACTTAACTTTGCCATCATAAATATGCAATGTATAATTTGATTTATTTCACTATTAGTTCTTTGTTAAATTTCATATTTTATATTTAAAATTTTCTTATTTTAAGTTTTGTATGCAATATAGTTTATAAATTTTATTCAAAAATTTGTTGTTAAATCTAAATTATTATTTAAAATATTTAGGTGTGCCACCAATTTTTAAAATATTAAAATGTGTACCTCAACAGAAAAAAGGTCGAGAACCACTGCAATAGAGCATTTATTAATTATGCATTTATAAATCTAATATCTGAAAAAAAAATTCAAAATTTTATGATTGCAATAGCATTGACTTTGTTTTATTCAGTGGCATACATAACAACATATAACAAGTGACAATGGGCATATTATATTAATTAAACTGTATATAAATAATAAAATTTTCTTAATTTTATATACACAAAAATAAAGTGATCAGAAAACTTTAAAACGTCATTAAAACTTTATTTAATAATAATATTTACAACCAATTTACTTGAGTCATGTGACAGTACACTTATTTGTTGCAAAATAGTCTGACTATAAATTTGACATTTAATTTACAAGGAACTTCATTGCACCAATAAAAAAAGGGGAAGATCACATATTCATGGGATATAAAAACTATTCAGTAATAGTATCTCTTCAAATAGCATTTTTGTAAATGCTGAATTCATATGATAGAGTTTTAGTCATTAATTTATTGTTTCATAAATTTAACATTCATTTATCAAAATAAGAATAGCATTCAAATACTGTTAAGAATTATTATAGCCAAAACGAGAACAATTTCAAATTCCATTTAATTTATTTAATCAAACAAATGGAATATTCTACTGTGTTTCAATTTTCTAAAAGAAAAATTTCTTTTATATTATCATTATTCCAGTTTAAATTAATAAAGTGTTTAGAGACTTCCACAAGGCACCCATAAAGTCTTACTCTGTTCGTCTTCGACGCAGGTTTTAATTTGCGTACACATATATGCCAAATTAGAACCTGGAATCACAGCTGAAAGAAAAGTAATATTTAATTACAAGAATAAGATAGAATAATGTTTAAAAATAATTTATTAATTCCACCTTAATTTTTTAAAATAAAATTATTAAAAATTTTGCAATATTGGTTATATCAACATATAATATAATATAATATATAACAAAACATATTTTATATAAGCATAAATGTATTGATTATTCAAAATAAATGTAATCATCTTTTATTTAATGCAATTTATTTTTATAAAATTTTTTCCAATGATAATTTGTATCATATTACTATCATTTGTTCATTTACTATTATACTTTATTTGAACTAAATTTTCAAATTATCAAATCAAATTTCAGGTAATATTTATAGTTTGAAAAACTTTTTTGGAAATTTAAAACTTTTTATTAAGAAAGTATTTTCTTTCTCTATAAAAAATTTACAGTTCAGTTCAAATTTATTAAAAATAATTTCCTGAATCCTATTTTTGATAATTTTATCATTTAGAAGAACATGTATTTCTTTTAATCAGTAGTTTCCACTACAAATAAATGATTGTTTACAGAGAAGTTATTTTGATGAAGTACATTTTTTACAAGAAAAAAACTTGATAAAAGTGAGTTTCTGGAAAATTTTTAATGAAACTGACTTAAATTAACAATGAACAACAAGTTTCTTATTAAAAAAAAAAAAGGATTAATCCAGCCAGTGAGTCAATAAAACTGATTTCTGATTACTTGCTGATTAATCAAAACATTCCTATGTAGAAGTTAATTAGTTAAGTTTAGTTAATTTATATATTGTATGTATACTGTTATTGATTTTATATCTATTACAGATACAATATCATTTCGTGTGGCATTTCTTTTCAGTCAGGAAACAATACTATATCATAATGTTTTTAAAGTGTAAATTAAGCAATCATCATATTCCATCCAGCTTTTGGAATAATTAAATTAGATAATCAGCTTTCAAATAAGCAGAAAATCTGTATTTTCATAAGAGTTTTCATATTTATTATTTATTCAGACTCAATAAATTAGTCCAAAGGGATGGGGGCAGAATTCATCCATTTTCTATCTACATGTCATAAGTGGTGACTAAAAGGTGTTCTGTCTTCTGTTAATGATCTGCCATCTTTTTCTAGCAAGATTATTTCTCTCTTCTGTCAATGCTTCCTATATTATTTTCATTTCATAAATTCATTCTTCAGAGGTTTAAATATTGAATATGCCCTTTCTTTCTTCCATTAAAAGTTTAATATGGCCATTTTTTAATGGTTTGATTTTTTTATACTGTTTACAATTGTTGAAGTAGAATTCAGCTTCATTTGATGTATAGATTATGATTTCATTATTGTTTTTTATTAACATCTTTATTTGAATCTAATTAATTTAAAAATATAGATATATCAATTATATACCTATATTTTAAAATCATATCAAATATAGATATTTCAAGCATTTTAATTTAATTTAAATGCTTGAAATATCTATATTTTTAAATTATTAGATATTAAAATTACTTTTTTATTTAAAAATTAATTAACATACTTTTAATAAATTTATAATAATTCTTTTAATAACTAGGTGGTATAAATACAAAAGTTGCAACAATTACTCCAACTAAGAAAATTCCTCCAATAATACCACATAGAAATCCAAATACAGCATTGACAGCAAATACTAGGAAAATTGGTAAAAGGATTCATATTCAATTAACAAAAGGTAAAAATTGTTAATAAATTAAACAGATAAAATTTTTGATAAAATACACATATCAATTTTATCATTATTCATTATAAAATATTAGAAAAATAAAATAAAACAATGATTATGAAATAATTAACATAAATTTGATTTATATAAAATTTAATTTATGTAATGATTTCAGGAAAGTAAGTAAATTAAGGAGCTTATAAATTTTAATATTTAATAGTAAAATAAAATTCATATCTAAAATTTTCTGAATATTTCTTCTTTAGTTAATAATAATCTTTAGTTTGATTCTTTTTTTTTACTATAAATAATATAGCATGAAAAATAAGATTAAAATTAGATATATACTTTTAAAGGTTCTGAAGGTTTAGGTTTTAGTGTTACTACAAGAGATAATCCAGCTGGAGGAAACTGTCCAATTTATATTAAGAATATATTACCTAAAGGTGCTGCAATTCAAGATGGACGCTTAAAACCAGGAGATAGACTTTTAGAGGTAATAATCAGATTTAACTTTTAGTATATCTCTTCATAAATTAATTTAATTTATGAGACTAGAAATATAGAGATATCTTTTTTTTTTTTTTTTAAATTTCCATATTATGCAACACATTTTTAATTTCAAAAATGAAATAAAAAGTTGGAATTATTGTAAAGCCTCCATTTGAATTTTGGAATTGAATTCTTGTACAATGAAATTCTATTTAATGAAATTGTTTATCAATTCTATCTGTTGCATATATTTTGATATGCTTATAGCAGCTAGTTTACTATAAATCCTTACTGTGTACTAAGCTATTAATTAGAAAATACTGCAATGTTTTCATTCAGTTTATAAATATTAAAAAAAAATCTTTTAATGTTATATTTTTCTATTATTTTATATTTTGAAAAATTACCAAAAATCAAAGAAAATTTAAAACTAGATTTTTCACTATTCCATATACATAAAGCAAGATGAAAATATGCTATCCCATTCAGATTGAGAATCTAAATAATCATATGAGAAACTTATATGTTAATACTAATAATTTTTAAGTTTTATTTGAAGACTTCTTCCTCATTACTGTTCTGAAATTTCATTTTGATTTTGCAGCTCTATTATTTACAGTTATGGTACTGTTTTATAAATGCAAGGATTGTGTTAAAAGTTTGAAAAATATATTTATCTATTAATGTAGTTTGTTTTCATTATTTAGTTATATTTTCATTTGCATTAATGCAGATATATTTAGTGCTTTCATATTGAATGCATATGAATTTGTGATTGGAGCCCACTTGCAAACCATTGTTTTTGAAGGAGCAGATTCACCCAACACATTCATTATTTCGGTATGAATTTCCATTGCCTTTAAACCTTTCGTTACAAAGAATTTAATAACTGCAAGTTGATCAATTTTATCCATATTGAAAAAAAGGCACAACATGTTAGATATAAAGGACGGTTAAACAATGAATACATTAACAGATCGAAATGAAACTTTTGACATGTTTCTAAGAAAGAACAAATATGAAAATGGCGTCAAAGTTTTAGTTCTAATTTGACTAATAGATGGCGCTCCGCGAACTTATTGAACAACCTTGTATTTGTTTTTGATTTTAAAAAGTTGTATTCATCACTTAACTTACCATCTGCATTTTTTTTTTTTTTTAATAAGTTTCTATTATTATATGCTCCAAATTCAAATTTAATGACAAAAACTCTACAAGACATAACACATTTAATAAGACATGACTCTTACTTTATGTTTGATGGTAAATACTATCAACAGATGCAAGGAGTACCAATTGGAAGCTCCATGGTCAAGGTACTTGTAGAGCTTGTATTGCACTTTATGAAGGAAAAGGTCCTGGCAGTATACAATGCTTCCATTATGTATTTTCAAAGACATTCAGATGACATATTTATACAATGGAATAGTGAAAAACCATGCCAAGCAATTTAAACAAGATTGTACAACAACTATTGATGTACACTTAAACTTTGACCAGAAAGGCAACCAATATGCACCTACCTAGATATATCTCTAAACAAAATACATATGCTGGAGTTACAAACATAATTGGTCTGTAAGTTTTGTTCATAACTTGCATACAGTTGTAAAAGGTTATAGTTGTATCGTTTTTTGAAAAAGAAATAATTGTGAAAAAAGCATTAATTACCTGGTGTTGGGGATGGTGTATCATGTGGGCGGCCATCTTGAAAGAAAAAGTAATCTCGTTGACACAGGGTTGGAGAAGAAAAGAAAAAGAAAATGTTTAATAATTTGTTTTAATTTAATATTGTTTATTTAATGTAGAAATTTTAGATAACAAATATTTCGGAAATTTTTTATTGTAACATACGAATTTATTTCAAGATATTAATCTACATATGTAAATGGTGGTACAAATATTTCGGAAATTTTTTATTGTAACATACGAATTTATTTCAAGATATTAATCTATAAATTATAGATTAATATCTTGAAATAATTATATATTGATGATATAAATACTCTTGATCACTGAGGCTTCGAGGTTCCTATATTTGTCTGGTGCTGATGTGGTGGCTGTTGAATGTTGTGCTAGTTCAGTGTCTGACGTGTTTGTGGACTCTGATGTATTGAAATTTTGTACTGTTCTGCAATTATAAGTATTTTTATGTTTAAAGGAACCACTTTATTTTCTGTTAATACTAAGTTAGTATATTTTAGATGGTGTATACCTTTTCTTGGAGTGGTTTATTCAGACTCAACTTAAAATCAAAATAACGATTCAGACACGAGCAAAAACGTCCGAAATGAGAGGTCCAAACCTTAGAGAAGCTTCGGGGGTAACCCCAAACTTCTCATTGTTGTTATTTGGTCTCTAAAAGTAGTGAAATCACTTTATATCTTGTGTTTTGTATTTATTTCACAACTGGCTCAATTAGAAGTTTCTTATTTCACAGATTTGAACAGAAAGTTCGAATTTTTTATAAAGAAGATTTTTTGGTGTAATCACAATCATCTTGAATTATTGCTGTAATATGTTCATTAACTGTGTAATTTTAATTACATTGGTTGCTAGAGCATTTTGCTATCATACTGTTTAAAATTATTGAAGTTTTTGAATCTGCAAAATTTGAAAATGAAATTTCATGTTCATAAGTACAAATGTTCATAAATTAGATGTTCATAACTTGAAGAGCACATGTACAAGATCCAATTGTCATATTCACATAATCAAAATATCTGATGAATATAAAAAGATAGCATTTGTATCACATTTAAAAAAAAAATTCTATCTACTATATAAACCAAAAAGGAGAAAAAGTGCTGACAATTATTCTGTTGTATGCTATGAACATGGATACAACAGAAACTTTAAAACTTAACATAGATAATAAAATCTTAGAAAATAAATATAAACACAAGCTCAGTCTTTTTAGGCAGAAATGTTTAATAAATTCTTGCATACAAATTAACTGGAGCACTTTCGACTTTAGTAAACCCTTGTCAGCAATTAGTATATTTAAGAAATGTAACAGGCATAAAGGAATATTTTCTATTATTCCTTTATGCCTGTTAAATTTCTTAAGTATACTAACTGCTGACAAGAGTTTACTAAAGCCAAAAGCATTCCAGTTAATTTGTATGCAAGAATTTATTAAGCATTTCTGCCTAAAAAGACTGAGCTAGTGTCCATATTTATAAATAAAGAGAGAAAGTGAATTCCTTGATCTTAGAAAATATTTATGAAAACAGCTAGGACTATAACTGGAGAAGGCCAACAACACCAAGATCAGCCCTCAGATACAAAATTTATGTATCATACTTTTTATATAATAGAAAAACCATGAGAAAAATTGTTAAAAATTAAGTTCAAAACTAGCAATAAAATGAAACCCAATGATCTTTAATCAGCTACATGACAAAAAGACAAATACAATAAATGCCACAAAAAAAGAGTATACTCAATCCTTTCTATAATAATCCTTTCTGGAAAGAGGAGAGGTATATATAGGTATAACAATAAGAAACCTTGAAGATAAGCCTGGTTCTCACATGCAGCAAATGAAAATGGAAAACATTGAAGAAATTAGCATTTCATCACTATTCATTGCTACTATAGTTGATAGTTCTCACATACAGTATTTCAGTTTGCAAAGTGACACATTAGCCATCTATTTGTATACAAATATATTGGTATACAGAATTCGAATTATTAAAATATCAATGCTTGTCTTTTCATATTATAATTTTCTTTAGTTGTCTAACAGTTTCTATAAAACTTTCATGATCACTCTTTCTTATTTTTATTTTCAGTCACTATTATGTATAAATTAAATGCATTGCTAATACAGTGCATTCAATATGACAGCATTCATAATCTGGCTTCCCATTGGTCAAATTTTTCCCATTCTGCAGAGCAGAAAGAGAAAACTTTAAATTTCTGAGGACTGTATTCCATCACACTCCATCATCATCAACAGCAAAATGAAGTTGTTGTTGTTGATGTTGGGTTTTGAGTTTTATTTTTATTTTTAAATTTTCACTGAATTAACAATAATTTTTTTAAATTCAGTTTCAAAATTAGAATGCATCTTCCATATCACTATGAGTTATAAGCCAAAAATATGGTATAAAAACATTTAGTAAACAAAAGAAAATTTTCTCTGCTCGTAATTAAGTGATTTAAAATGGAGGTAGTTTGGATTCCTTTAGAGAAGGCTCTGTGTAATAGTGATGTTTTTTCATCTATTTATGAAACACTACTTACAAAAGATTTAAGTCTATTGATAACAAACTGAATTCAGAATACCATATCATCATTGGGAAACTTAAACATTAAAGATAACAATATATGTAAAATTTACTAAATGCAATGCTGATAAGTACAGTAATTATGCATATGAGTATATGCAGTAGTACTGGCATCCTATTTGCAAACACTAATAAACAGTTTAAATAATTCCATTTTATTACTATGAAAATAATGTCAATAAATATAAATAAAATCCTATCTCTAAATTTCAATGAACTGCTTGAAAAATAAGATATAAATTTATTAAAGAACTATTTGAATGGAACACTTCCTTTTTTAGTCTTATTATGCCTGAGAGAGTACAAGAAATGATAACATCCTATTTATGTTCCCCAAATAAATTCAGCTAAACACTACAGAAGTTTCAAGATAATATTTGCAAAAACTATTAATCATCAGAAAATTGATGATTTTTGATTATTTGTTATTACAAGAGGTTACCTAATGTTTGTACATTTAGTAAATAAATAAAGATTAATTAATACTGAATCAATACCAGTATTTGAATATTGAGAAAAAAATACATAGTTTAAAAATTAAAAATTCTATTATATATTATTATATAAATACATAAAAATTTCATAGCACTTTATTAGATGAACTGTAGTTCATTGTAATGAGACAGGATTGTTAAATTAAATACTGAAAACCAATGAAATATCAGGAAAATCATAGATTATAATATCTCTGCTATAAAAACACTATTTTACATTTCAGCATGAACAATGAATACAATGAACAAAATTGGAGATAAGAAATGGAGAATTATTATTTAAAAATTCAAAAAATTTCATGAATTTCTCAAAAAATTTTTCATAGCAAAAACTAGTGTAAATAACATATTGAAATTCAATACAAAAGCGATTAAATTGATATATAAATAATCCTAGATATGACACGTGGAAACTAGCATTTCATTAGATATCATTTTCAAACCTGAATTTCTCAAAGAATTTCATAGTATACTAGGAAATTTATATAATACAAAACAAATATAATATAATAAATTAAATTTACTTAGAAATAATTCAAAATTTTAAGGAACTGACATTTATTTAGCTATGAAATTTAAACTTAAATTTCTCAAAGAATTTCATAGCATAAAATGAGTTTATTTTTAGCACAATTCAGTACAAAACAACAGAAACATATTCTGATAGTTGATATGTTCCAATTCCAGGATGAAGGGGCTATCATTTCTCCATTTTCCATTTTAAAATGCAAATTTTCTGAAAAATTTCATAGCACAAAATGAAATTTTTGCAACATAATTCAGTACAAAATGTTCCAATAATTGTTATGATTGAATTCCATATGTCGAGGGCTAGCATTTCCCCAGCCCCCACATTATGAGTAAAGATAAGAATAAATATCTAAATAACTATCAGTGATATAGAAAAATACAAATTAAAGTTTTATAGCAAATAAATAAAAATACAGTTATTTTTTAAATGGAAAAAACTCCTCTCAAATGATAGAGGAACATTAAGTACAATAAAGTTTTAAAGACGATTTTTTAATATTTTAAATGGTCATTATCTTGTAATTATATCAGTTATAAACATCAATATGAATAAGTATAAAGACAAAATGGGACTGATACTCAAAATTACTTTCAGTTGTTCTGATGATCCAATTGTATAATAGGAATTTTGTGACAGACTTTGGGATTGACCCAAAATTACTGATTAAATTATAACGGTAAATCAAAATGTCCTTATAATTTTTATTAATATGTTCAGAAAGTATGGCATTTTATCAAGAGAAAATATTTTAAAAAATATATTTTATGCATGCTAGGCCATAGAAAAAAATCATATAATGATACACATTTTGTTTCAGTGGAAATAACAGAGATAACAAAGAATTATAAATAAAAAAAAATTAGAAAACAAATAATTTTGATAGAAATGTTCAAAATTTCTTTTTCCTTGATTAATTTATTTTCAATTATCCAAGTTTAATCAGTTATTTTTATTTTTAAATTATCCAAAGAAATTACATTAATCTTTACTGAACAAATTAATTAATACATCTTATTTATAATATAAGCTTTCCAATTTTTGTATTAAAGTAAAACAAAATACTTTACCATTAATAATATGTTTATATTCACTTTCAATCTTCAATGTGTGTTCATACATTTCCTTTGCAGCTTTAGTAGATATTTTTTCTGTTTAACAAACACCTCACAGAACAAACTGTGGGACCTGCCTATTAGGGAATGACAGGTCAGCCCAATGGCTGCATAGTAAAGCTGAGGCTTAATATTCTGAAGGATCCAGGGTCCCACTCCTCCAATTTTTCAGGAGGGATTTGGGCCCAGCCTGTTGAAACCCATCTTTCAATTTTCCGGTTGACCCGATCATGGGTGTTGGTCAGCCTGTGATGATGGCAGTTCTATAAGTGGCGCTGCCAGTTAAAAATATTCCATGAGGATATTTCGGCTTAACTAACCTAATGGAATAACAGGCTTAGGCCTTGCGCGTTCGTGGACTTATGGGTAATGATGGAAGAACAGTAGTTTTTCCCAATAAAAATGAACTCAGAGACAACGTAAAACAAATCAAAGATTATTAAAGAAGGTAGGAGAGAGATTTTACAATTTTTCGACCTTAGAATGGCACCCATACCAGAGTCAATAGGCTTGGGGATCTCTACCACGACAATGCTATTAATCACTTCAGAAAAAAAGAAAGAGAAAAGCAATCAATATTGGACAGATTCTTTATCGGAGAGAAAAGCAATCGATATTGGGCAGGTTCTTTATCGGAAAATAAACCTATATAGATGAAAATGCAAGACTATGTATGTATATATTATTGTTATTACATAAAATGAAAATTCATGACTATGTATGTATATATTATTGTTATTACATATAAATAAACGTAGTAAGAAATTACATAATATATTATTGTTATTACATATAAATAAATGTAGTAAGAAATTATATAAATTTTTATTTAATTGAAAATAAACATAATAGATTAAAATGCGAAACTATGTAAGTATATATTATGAATAAACATAATAGATGAAAGTGCAAGACTATGTATGTATATATTATTGCAATAATCATATAAATGAAAATGCAAGATTATGTATGTATATATTATTGTTACTTACAAAATAAATGTAGTAAGAAATTATATAATTTTTTATTTATGTTTTTTTTTGGGTCTCCAAATAAACATAGTAAGAAATTATATAATTTTTTATTTATGTTTTTTTGTAATAAACGTAGTAAAAAATTATATAATTTTTTATTTATGTTTTTTTGCTAAATAAACGTAGTTAGAAATTATATAATTTTTTATTTATGTTTTTTTGGGTTATAAACATAGTAAGAAATTATATATTTTTTATTTATGTTTTTTTGGGTCCAACATAAATAAAAAATTATATAATTTCTTACTGTTTTTTTTTTTGGGTCTTACATATAAATAAACATAAATAAAAAATTATATAATTTTTTATTTATGTCTTTTTTGGGTCTCCGACATAATAAGAAATTTATAATTATTTATTTATTTTTTTTGGGTCTCCAAAATGAATTAATCAAATTCCCATAAAAACCTATGGTAAATTGATGATCGGTTAATTTAATCAAATTCCCATAAAAACCTATGGTAAATCAATGATCGGTTAACGAACAATTTGGATAACGAACATTTTCTTGGAATCAAATTCCCATAAAAACCTATGGTAAATCGATGATCAGTTAATGAACCAAATTCCCATAAAAACCTATGGTAAATCGATGATCAGTTAACGAACATTATTTTGGAACAGATTATGTTCGTTAACTGATCACTCACTGTATTTGCATGCAATTTTTTTACTATAGTTTCAGTCATTTAATTGTTCTCTAATACAATTCTCAATTTTCAGAAGTTTCACAAACTTATGTTTTTCTACCAGTACTGGCTTTGGGCTTTTAGTGCCCTGACCAAAAATTTTTGTTGCATCCCCTCAAGTTGTCAGTTTTGATGGTAAGTGGCACCATTTAAATTATGTATAAAAAATAATTGTGCCTTACAACAATAATAATAATAAAATACAAAATGCACCTGCACTGTTTGGGGCCCTTAAATATTGGCACTCTGAGCAGGCACTTCATTTGACCATATTTGAGCTGATCAAGCTTTCCACTCTTTAATTTGAAAAAGACTTATTTGGTAGGAACACTGAAATTCATAATGCTGTGATATTGTGTACTATATTCACTGTAAAATTGATTATTTTACTGATCTTCATTGTATTGTCTGCAGGAAGAATTTTTCAATTGGAAAATTATTTCATTTGTTATTTCAAACTTCACATTTATTGAAATATTATATATTATTAGACTAATTGAATTACAACTGATAGAAATTATTTGTTCTTTCTGAATTTATAAAAGTATAAAACAGGGCAATCATTTATCAATATTATGTGACAATGATGTAATTGGCATTTTTATGTGATATGATCGTAATGTGACATCATCTATTTTTCTTATATTATGATGATGTCACGGGATCTTGTGATGACATCCTAAAATTTAAACAAAATCATTTTGTTATATAATTCATTTATTATAGAATTTGGTATCAATTGGCTGATTACAATGTTGTCGAATGGTTACAATAATGATGTCACTTCATTGTTAAGTTATCATAAATTCAAATAACAATTACATTTTATGACATCATCTAAAATGCTCCACAATCTTCTGGGATGATTCCAACCAAGGGTAGCCTATATTACCTGCAGAACCACAGAAAATCTCTCAGCCAAGTTTGGTTCTGAGGGGTCAAATGATGTGAAAGCCTTTGTGAAACAGACAAACAAACATTGCATTTTATATAGAGTTGAACCTCTTTAAGTGTATCCCAGATAAGTGGATCATCCAGTTAAGTGAATCAAATTCTCATAGTCCCATTTTGATTCCATAGAGTTTAATGTTTAAGGATTCTGGATAACTGGATACTGCACAAATGGATTATATTGGTTAAGTGAATCAGGATTTTTAGCATTAAATAATGTTTATGCCAGGGATATGTACAATTTCAGAATGATGGAAATGGACTGTTATTGGTGCAACAGCAGATGAAACTTATTCCTAGTGATCTGGAATTGGATTTTGAAAGCTATATTGCTATTGATAAGCATTTAGAAATAAATAGGGAAATGGTGACATTTCCCCATTTATGCTGCCTCCAGCAAACTCCGATTTTGAAGAAACAGAGGAAGATGAAAATGATTGAATAGGAACCACCATCTTCATTAATGGACACTATGAAAACATTGGATATAGTGTTACATTATTTAGAAGCAAATGGTTGTTATTCATACAAAATCTTTTATAAATTAAAGTCAAACATATTTGAGATTTAAAAAAATTTACTGTATATACCCGAATATAAGCCGACCCCCGACTTCAGAGTTTGAAAATCAGTAAAAATGCATAACCCGTGTATAAGCCTACCTCCAGACTTTAGCACTTAAAATTCGATAAAAATTTGAAAACGATAAATTATATGATCTTTGATTTTTAGTTACCAATATATTAATGCCATTTGCCAAAATAAATATTTTATTGAAACTTTAAATATATACATATAAAATAAATTATTATAATATAGACACCAATATATCAATTTAAAAGGTAAAATTTTGCTTTACCCGAAGCGATTGAACGCGTCGCGCCGCCGACTCCAACCTGCGTTTGTATAAGTGCATCAGATAGGCGATGCTGCGCTACCTGATGCGCCACGACGCAGAAATTCTCGGCAATAATCCAGCTAAAGTGATCCAACGCAGCACACCTACATATGATTCTTGGATTATCGTCGAGAATTTCTGCATCACGGCACATCAGGTAGCGCAGCATCGCCTATCTGATGCACTTATACAAATGCAGGTTGGATTCGGTGGTGCAACATGCTCGATCACAACAGGTAAAGTAAAATTTTACTCCGAAGCGAGATTGATGTCGGAAAATAGGGTGATGTAGCTTCAGAAAATATCAAGTAAACGAATAGTAATAAATTTTTATAATTTACATAAAAATATTTTCTTTTTATTGTTGTTATTGAATAACTGTTTTCTTTTCAAAAAAAGTTCATATTATCACAGTAAAAATTCCATTAAAATACGTCTACGTCACATGGCTCCAATCACCCTAACGATGATGTCATAACCGTTATGATGATATGTGCAATGTGATTTCTAGACGTTAATTGTGGGATTTCAAAGTTTTGATTTTGCTTACGATGAACTTTCTTTGATAGACTAAAGTTATTTTTCAATACAGATTTTAAATAATTATTACTTTTCGTTATTTTAAACATTAGTTACTTTTTAATCTATACAGATTTTAAATAATTATTATTTTTTCATTATTTTAAACATTATTTTAGTAACTTTTTAATCTAATTAAATCATCAATGAATTAAATATAATATGTATTTATCGATTGCTAGCAAATGATTTAAAACATTCTTAATTAATAATAAAGAAAAATAAATATATTATTTTACTCAAATATGAATTCTAGGTAAGATTGTTGATTGATTGTCGAGTTTTCGCATCGCGTTGTATCAGGCAGCTTGGCGTCGCCTATCTGATTACGGTATATAGACGCAGGTTTGAGTCGGCGACGCGATGCGCTCGGTCGCATCGAAGTAAGATAAAATTTTACCTCGTATCGTATTAATCTTTAACACTCCACCGCCTGGTCTCCCGAGACAAATGCGCTCCATCTTGCACTCCTAGTACTGGTCTCCAAAGACAAAATTTAAAACTTAATAACTTCGTAATTTTTGCGTAAATCGAGAAAAAATGGTCAAAATCTTAAATTTTATCATATTTTTCATATTTCTATCATATTACTTAAAAATTTGATTTTATGTCAATATTTAAATAAATTTTCATTTAACCCTTTAATTCGAACCCAATCCGTACCAGTTAACACATTTGTGATTTTTGCACCCCCAAAAATTCAAGAACGGATTGACAGAACTTGTCCGATTTGCTCGATCATGTTCCACATTTCCTTATTAGTTAATACCTATCTCTTTTTTGCAGATATCTCGACCCAATAAATTATAATTTGGGAAAGTTTGGCCCCTTCCAAATAATATGATTTTGCTGTTTTCTGCACAAAAAATTTGATCAATTAGTTTTATTTAAATATACATAAATTTCCATTTATCAGAGAAGCAAAGTAATCAATACCATGCTTGACGATCAATGCCAAACTCTACGTCCTAGATTCTGGTAGGAAAAATTAAACAGTTTACGAAATCAGCTGACTGTTTGGTTTACAATAGTTATATTTTCAATATAACACAAAAATTTAAATAAATAAAGTGATTTTTAGGTTATCTGTAGTCGAAACAAGGTTATTTGTAGTCAAAACAAGTAAATAGTGAACTAGGGGTGCATAATTATTACCATACAGGTTCCTCCTAAGGTGCCTCTAAAATCAACCACAAGACCTTAGACTATCGGGCTAGTTACATTATGCTAACAAAGGGGAGAGCCATGACAACCTGTCCCCTTTGTTTGAAAATGCTATTACAGTGAAACCCCGCTTGTGTGTTCCCGCATCATACGACTTTCCTGCTTTAAATGTTTATTTTCGGAAGTCCAAGCATTTTCCTATACTTGCAATGTAAAACTTTCCCTCTTCCTAAGTTTTAATTATATAACTTTTCCCGCTTCCTACATCCAAAAATTTTACAGAAATGTCATTCCATTTTTGGTTTTTCACTTTTGTTTTGTAGTTAAAAATCAATTATTTATAAACAGTATTTGAAATAGAACTGTAAATTTACTTTTGACAGCAATATGAGAAAACTTAACTTGTAATTTCGGAGATAGCCTAAATAAAGTAGGAACGAGGGAATGACAATCGTATTTAAAATTTCATCATCCATTAAAATAAGAAAATTAAAAATGTATACTGTAATTATGAATGCCACCTGGTTAGTTTCGATGTTGTAAAAAA
>AYEL01049473.1:0-47650 GCA_000484575.1 Olivierus martensii | reverse complement strand
TGTACAATATTGTAATTTTTTTTGGATGGCAGTGATTCGGATGATTGACATTTTATGTGGAAACCTAAATAGTGTAGCAAGCAAATGCATTGTAAATCTATCAGCATAGCATATTACAATTGTAAATAAAATAATGGCAGATTTTCACCAGTCTCATTATCTAATAATAACCCTATACTAAATTTATATTATTATTTTGAAAATATCGACACTTACAAAGAAAAATACATAAAATAAAAATAAATAAAAACTCTTGAAGAGATCGGACTAAAAAAAATTTATATTTTGTTCTTTTTTGATAATTAAGGTTTCATTTATTTATATATATTATGAAATGTTGTTATGGTTCAATAATATTCCGAATTGCTGTTGATAATGTATAGAAATCAAGATGCTTGAACAGTAACGCCCAATTTGATTCTCTTTGATAATATTATTGTAGTTTGACTAATTAATTACGAGTCATTTGCATATTTCGTTTCTACCTGTCTATAATTAACTGTAATTCACGGATCAGCATTATTTCTCGGGGCGTATCAAGGGCTCTTTAAGTTAATTTCGCACAGCAATGTCTATCGCAGCTGTTCATGTATAATCGATTATAATTTGTTTGAAACGCAGCTATCATATTATATACGTTCCAGCCATTTGGATTTTTCAAGCATCACGAAAGCAAATTTGAACAGAAAGAATATTTTTTGAAGTATACGAAATTCCGAGGTTCCCTCAGAATGGCTAAATTTTATAAAATTGTACCTGCTCAAGACTCTCTCTAGCTTCTTGGAAGTTTTGGAAGGTCTGCATTTTGATGTGGTTCCATTTATCTATCACTGTTCCACCTCACATCACGTCTTCTTTCCACACACGCAGCATTTTCTTACTTTTTAAGCGGCTGCAGCCTTTCCTTTGCAGAACTATTTTTAGAGTTACTTCATTGTAATACACTAGTACTGTATAACTTATGCTCTGATCATGGTAGAAAACATGGTATGCTTATGTGCATGTCTGACGTACGCCGTGACGTCATCTTGGATGAAAACACAGTATCTCCCGTTTGTATCTCTCTTGAAAAATTTCTACAGTTCAGAGTCGGCAATTTTCGCCAACTCTACGAACATCCACCTACCTACCTTTATATTTTCTTACTCGATATTCTCAAAATCGTTGCTTTCTCATTGGATTTCTGCTTCCAAGGGCTAATAAATTGTGTGTTGTGTATAAAATAGTGTATTTTGTAATTTAGTGTATTATACAATAGTAAAACACATGTAATAAAGTAAATAATATAGTGTATATCAAAATAACTAACAAGAATACTACACTGCCTAGATAAGATACATAAAGCGCTATTACAACGTATTGATACGCATTGTACATCAACGGAAAGTAAAAACAAGGAACTCGTGAGTTAATAAGCAAGCTGTAAAACATGGATACTCAAAGAATATGATCCCACGTCTCTGGAAAAATATATCCAAACGAAAAAATGGAAACAATCCTACAAAAGATAGCAAACCAATGTACTCCTTACAAATTAACGATGTGACTTTAAAGTTTAAGAAGAAATTGGAAAGAGTTACAGGACAGAATATTACATTTAATAGGAGGAACACTTTGTTTAATATTATAAGAAACGACAAAGATAAAATCAACCTGCATTATTTTCACATTTAATAGGAGGAACACTTTGTTTAATATTATAAGAAACAACAAAGATAAAATCAACCTGCATTATTGTCCGGGTGTTTACGAAATACCTGTGTTTGACAGAGAAGCTCAGAAGAATGCTAGGTATATTGGATACACAAGCCGTTCTCTTAGGAAACGCATCCCAGAACATATAAGAGACATTAAGAATAATGCACCAACTACATCCTTAGCACAACATGCTATGATAACAGACCTTCAGGTAGAATGGGACAATGCGAAACTACTTTCGAAACATGAAGATTCTAGGAAGGGCAAAGTTGCAGAGGCACTGACAATTTTTAAGAAACGAAACGAAAGCATAAAACCGATTAAATATAATAATAATAATACATTATTATTTTAAAACTTACCTATTCTGATAATCTGACATATCAAGTAAACCTTCTCTCTAATAAGATCTTTGCTACCTAAATCCTATATCATAAAATTTAAAAATTACATATTTGTTCAAATAACAAATAAATATAATATCCTTTATTATCCATTTATTTAGTATGATATTAAAATTCATTATGTAAAACATATTAACAGATAAAATTGCATTAATATATTCTAGAATATAAGAAGTTTGCATTTGATCATTTAAAATGATCATTATTATTAAATAAATTAAAACTTTATCATTCTTTTATTATGTTTATTAGTGAAAGTCTCATGAAAATCTATAAATAAAGCATATAATATATTCTAAAAACATTTATAATCTAAATAATCAGTAATTCAAAGTACTCTAAGTTATATTTTAATAGAAGCAGGCTAGAGAGCCAAAAATGTTTTGGAAGAATAAAAGTATAAATTTATTTAGAGTATTTATGAATTATTGACCATTTAAGTTTAAAAGTACAAAAATTTATTATTACTTCTATCTATATATTATTAAAGTTAAGTCTTTTCAAATAAATATTTTAATAAACAATTTTCAAAATCAATTATTTCCAAAATTGATTTTCCAAAATCAATTTTGATTTAAATATAACAATTTTTTGATAATAATTATCTTCCTAAATATTTTCACAACTTACCTATATATAAAGTTTCTAAAAGTTTCTGATCTATAATCAAACCCATAAATTTAAAATATTGAAATGTACCAAATCCTACACTGCCATATTTTATACTACAGTGTATTAAATTATATTAAAGTATAGTATCCTGCCTAAGAGCTGTTTTTTATTTTGTGGATAAATTTAAAATAATTATAACTTTTTTGATATAATGATGCTTTAATAAAAATTAAATATTTCTACAGATTGAAATATAGTGGCTATTTATAAACTATATACAAAAATGAAATAAAATATAAAAATGTTAGAAAACAATAAATTTAATATAATTTCTTTTCAACTAATATCACTTTCAAAACATTGATTGAAAGTTGAATATTTTTTTGAAGATAAGATGAAAATAGATTAGTGTATATGTTACAGGACAAACAGGAATTCAGGAAATTCTAGAATTTCCTGAATTCCGGTTTGTCCTGTAAAATAAGAATGTCCTAATGCTTGTCAGATGTTCTAGTATTTCTTTGGTTGAACTCGAAATGCTGAACATTTCTTATTCAAAGTCTAGAATTTCCAGTTTTTCCTAGTCAAAACCCGAAGCGGCAAACAGTTAAAACAAAAGACTTTATTTCTCATGTATTCCTGCTCAGAGTTTGATATTTGCCAGCAGAAATTTCTTTCTTTAGAGAATATCTGCACAGATAAATAAATCTCATTGAATTAAAAATACACAGGGCTAAACCTAATGCCAACACAAGAAGCATTGTACATTTAAATTATGTTTGTGCAAAAAGAATAACATTTTTTGTAATTCTAATGCCACAAAAACCTACCTTTCAAAAATAAATAAGAGGTACCTAGTTGTGTTTTTCAATTTAGTACGTCAAAATACGAAGTAAAAAAATTTCAAATTTTTTGCTTCATATTTTATATTGAACTTTGACTAATAAAAATATTAAAACATTTGTTCATAAAAATAACAAAAATTGGCAATTTCAGTTCTTTAAAGTCAACCATATAATAATGACTGAGAGTTAGTTCTCTATTCAATTTGTCTTATTTCAGTTTTTCAACAGAAAACAACAATGAATTTGTTATTTCACAGTATCATCATAAATACAAAAATAAAAAATATATAATATTCAAAGAAACTTTTTCTGCAAAGCTTTATTTGCATTAGCATGTTATTGCAGAAAATTCATTTTATAATGAAGATTATATACCATTAATCATCACTTATAACTTTCTGACATAAAGAGAAGCAAAAACATAGATCATATTTATTCTTAATAAAAATCCATTACTACTTATTATTAACACATTCAACCAAGTCCACATATGGCATACAAGTTGTTATTAAATTACACTTGCCACCAACAGAATTATTTACAACTTTATTTTTCAGGTTTCCTGCACAATTTTCACATTAGTCTATCTGCATATGTGACAATGACATTTTTTCTACAGTATAATGCAACTTTGTTCTCTAGTATCAAAAATTCAACTATTATTTTTTTTTCTAAAGATTAATAAAAACTAATATTATAAAATATGTGGAATCTTTATAAAATTTCATTTAATCTGTATTTAATAAATAACAACATGTTTATTATATAGAATTTAGTACATTTCAAGTAAAAAAAATTATTATTTACAACTATAATAAGATCTTACAAAGTTTTGAAAATTATGGACTTCATTTTTTGCTGTTAAAATATAAATTAACTGCTGATTACTGCTTTTTAAATAATTAATTACATATTTATGAAATATAATATGAAATTCATTTTTATATTGTTATATGAAATAAATTTTCTGGATTTTAAGAATTAAAACCAAATTTTTACTTCAATCAAAAAGTAACCAGACAGTTTATGTTCCAGATGATTTATGTGTATAAACTATCTGATTACTTTGATAAACAAAAAGATCAAATTACACTGTAAAATACCAATCTGTAATAGTGACTTAAATATGATTCTGCTACATCCCAGCTGGGCAGTAATGTTTTAAAAATGTATAAATATATATGAATATTCATATTTAAATTATATTCAAAAATTATAATTTAATAAGAATTCATGAATCAAGGTTGGCATTTTTATATAAAGGAATATATATAATTGAGGTTGTATTATTCTGTATATCAGTGGTGGCCAACCCCACGCCCATGAGCACAAGTACACCCGTAATTGATCTGTTATGCACCCATGGTAAGATTTCCAAAAAATTAATTTAAAAATATCATTTTTTAACTTTTCTTAATCATATGAAAATAATTTTAAAATAAGTAATAATAATTTTATTTCCATCTTTTTATTAGTTTGAGTTTACTGCAAATCTACTAAAATAGCATTTCTATCTATTGAACGAGAATTGTAATTTACAAAATTATAAAAAATAAATAATAACTAAAAAATGTAGTCTAAATGTTTTAATATGTTCAGCAAAAAAACCTTTGATCTACCAACAGCAGTTGGCATGCTCCAAGGCTGTGCGGGAAAAGGCTCAAGCAGATTCAGTTTGCATCATTCGCATTCGTGCTGAAATGTGTACATACGATGATGATGCAACAGTATATTATGCTTGTAAATTGATATTAATGACTGAAAATTGTGTGAGTATATTGTATTGAATGGTTGTTTCCAATAATTCACAAATTTATTAAAGTTATTTTTGGATAAAAATACTCATTTATAATGACAAAAAAGAATTCTACTTAACATTAACTTATACAGAAGTGAGGTGGCTTAGCAAAGGCAAAGTATTAGAATGTTTTCTTAGTTTGATTGTTAAAATAAAAGCATTTCTTGAACAAAAAGAGGAAATTTATAGTATTCTTGAAAATCCTGACTGGTTAGGTGATTTAGCTGTTTTAGCTGACATTTCTCAGAAATTAAATCAGCTAAATCTTGAACTTGATTAAGTGATTTAGCTTTTTTAGCTGACATTTCTCAGAAATTAAATCAGTTAAATCTTGAATTTCGTGGTGAAAAGAAAAATTTGGTAGATATGGTAAGTGCTATTAAAGCATTTAAAGGTAAATTACTTTGGAGTTCACATTTTCAAAAAAAATCCTTGGCACATTTTCCTCAAATGTCAAAAATATTTCTAGAAAATCAGTCAGATTCCTGAATTAAAAATTTGGTAGATATGGTAAGTGCTATTAAAACATTTAAAGGTAAATTAAGTAACCGTTTGGAGTTCACATTTTCAAATAAAATCCTTGGCACATTTTCCTCAAATGTCAAAAATATTTCTAGAAAATGATTCCCGAGTATAGGTTAATTATCTACATTGAGTAATGATTTTTATGAAAAAAAGATTTAGTCAATTTGACGATTTGAAACTGATTTTATTTTATTTTTTCAAAATGCTATGAATTTTGAAAACTACTACATTAACTGACATACTACTTTAAGTGCAGAATTAAATAAATTTAATACAACAAATATAGAAAACTTATATCTGTGACTTAATTTAGATAAGTTAGGTTTAAGTTTAGTGAAAGTATGACCATTTAGTACTTTCCATTCAGCTCATATATAGAAAATTTAGAATTAGAAATTAAATGGAGAATTATTTAAAAATGCTTTACTTGTTGATGCCGATTCTCTCTTTGATAATTTTTCCTATAATAATGAAGAATTACAATAATGTCGTTTTGAAAGCTATGAACATGGACAAGACATTTTGGAAATTTGCTGATTCATATCAATATCCGATATTAAAAAATTGTGCACTGAAGCTAAAATCTTTTATGGATCGACTTATCTAAGTGAAGCCACATTTTCTTCAATACAATTTATTAAAACTAAGTTTAGATCACGTCTTATGGATGAAAATTTGAACGATTGCTTAAGAATAGTATTTTTGAATTAACTTATCTAAATGAAGCCACGTTTTCTTCAATGCAATTTATTAAAAATTCACATCTTATGGATGAAAATTTGAAAGATTGCTTAAGAATAGCAGTATCAAATTGCAGTCATGATTTTGAAAAATTGTGTGAAGACATTATCTTTTTTAATGAGAAGGTTGATACTGTATAACTTTTTTATATTTATATATTTTATATATGTGAAATTGTTATTTTTGTTACTTATTATTTATCATTTATGTACCATGAACTATAATGATTTTATTATATTAATGTAATGCTAATATATTTCTCTATTCTATCTGCTACCCACCTAAAAAAAAGGTCATGTGCCCACCGCGCTGTAAAGATTTTTCGTTGTGCACTTACTTTCAAAAAGGTTGGCAACCACTGCTTTACAAGCAATTTTCAGATCTGAATTAACTCGTAAAGTAGGGAACTACCTATATATAATATAATTTTAAATTATTTGTTTATTATAAAAAAATAAACATATGAACTTTTTAATTATAATTAATTTTACATTATTAATGATTTATATTATTTTAAATTTCAAACTGATTTCTGATATTAAAATATTGTAAATTGATAAATTTACAATATTTTATTCATTTTCTGATTAGGTTTATCCAAACATTTGAAAAACATAGGTAACTAACATTGAAACAACACTCTGATGGAGTTTTCACCAGAATCCTTCTGATGGTTAGAATTTTTAAAAAGTTAAAATATGTTAAAAAAAATAATGTAAATGAAAACAATTTTCTACTAAAACCATTAGAAACATTTTGTTTTTTTTTAATATTTGTTCATTAAAAATATCAGTAATATTTCAGCAATATTTACCAAACTGTGCTGTAAATTACATTTTAAAACATACATATCAAAAGTAAACCAAGTATAATTCACATCTAATTTTCTATAAATTATCGCACTTTTAGATATAAAAAATAATATAATATACTTTTGGTCAAGGACTGGAGCTTTATTTTCAAATGAACTAGAAATGAAACCAATTATTTATTTATATCACTGATTCTCATGTAAAGTGAAATTTAACTTATGTTATTTTAGATACATTATATTTTTTGTCCCCCTATTGAATATGTAATTTGAACAATCACTGTATTTTACTTAATGACAAATTTATGAAGTTGAATGTCTAATTCTAACATCATGAAAAACTAGAAAATTTAAAATTAATAACTTTACCTTATCACAAATTTCTTTGACAGCACTTACAGTAGTACATTCAAAATGATTGCCACGTTTCCGATAATCAATAAGTTTCAGTTCTTGTAAACTCTTTTCCATCATCTGTTGACTGCCTCTCATAACTTCTGGTATACAATGTTGAAACATATGAGGAAAGTCCTGTTCTAATTTATCAACCACAGCTTCCATCAATGGTCCAACTACTATTACTGGTCTCAAAGTTAAATCTACAAATATTAGATTTCATTATTTATCTTATAATGTGTTTATTTTTGTGTGGTGTATGCGTGTGCATGCATGTGTTTAAAGTTTAAAAATAAAAAAGCAGTTCAGAAAGAACTAAAATCATCTACTTTCTGAATATGTCATTTTTTCATATATTTAATCATTGGTTTTATTTTGTGCAATTTTTAATGTTGATCTAACCAGCACAGATGTGATGATGACATCAGCATTACAGTGATGTGTTGTTATGAGAGATACTGATGATAGACAGTTGATCATATGTACACTGCCACACTGCTAACATTTAGTGCCATCTATTTATCAAAAATGTAAAATAAAATTTTGTTAAAAATTAAATATAATTCTGCAGTGTTGAAATGATCATCAAAGGTAGAACATCACTACAAAATTTCATGGAAAAATGCTGATTAATTCAAAAGTTATTAGTGAGGGACAATTTTTTGCATTAAAATTAATTAGATTTAATTTCAATTACTGGTCAGCACACAAATACTGGTGGAAATTGACATGTGGCACTTAAAGAGTTAAAGAAACACACCATTTCTATATACAATACAAAACAATTAGAAAAAGTAGATGGTAATATCAGTGAATAATAATTAACATATTTTAATATTCATTGAAAAAGAATTTCTCCAAAATTGCTTAACTCGCTAAATATCCCATATAAATAAAAGAAAAAGTAGTCGTCTACTATTGTCATTCCATCTACATGTATTTTATTTTTTCCACTATTAAATTATCTTACTTCTTGTGATCTCTAAATTTCTAGAACAGATGTTTAAATTAATATCTTATATTTATATTTTTGATAATTCTGATCATCTTTTCTTTATGACAGTGAAAATTTTTCTTTATTTGTGTGCTTAAGAGTATTTTTATATTAGCAGCAAATATAATAGAATTAGTTATTAGTTAGTATATAAAAGAATTAGGAATTATATATTATTTTTTTATAATAAATATTTTAGCGAGCTATTGGTCTATAAAATATAGGAAATTTATTTTTTCATAGATTATTTATTAAACTGTTTGCTTTTCATTTAAAAATTTAAATCACAAATTTTGATATTAGAATTTTTGTTTATATTGTATGACTAGTATCTCTTTATAATTTGATATATTTTTATAATCTGGTACATGCTAATAACAAAAATTAACAGATTAAGGAGAATTTACTGTATTTATATAATTTCATATAATTATAATTTAGTCTGAGTTGTTGAAATAGAAATCTTATTATTATTATTCTCTTTCAGCAAACAGAATTGCTGAAAGAATAAATATTATATCATCAATATTTTTATTTACATATGTATAGCTATTGCTTAGTTTTTAGAAATTGTATATCTTTTTTGAATAACTGTCCACTGTACAAAAAGTACAGAATATTTTAGAACATAGCTGCAAGAAATGTTTTGTAACTATGTTCTTAAAAGTTATAACTGGCTGACAATAGCATGCTACCAATGTCAATAAATGAAATTATATTAATTTGCTAAAATAACATGGATAAGAGATATATTATTTTTAATCTATATTAAAGATAAAAATAATAAAACTATATATAAAAATATATTTTTTAATTGAGAACTATAGCATATACATCATACTTACAATCTAAACGTTCAACACGCTGATATGTCAATGGTAGCAATTCTTCACCATGTATTCCAGAATCACTACAACTATTTATAGACATATCTGAAAAAGATGCTAATTCTTTACTATCATGAGAATTACTACGTTGGTGACGTTTACGACGGAAAAAACTGCGTCTAGCTGTTGTTGATCCACGCCTACTACCATCTCCATCTAAATCTCCAAGGCTACATTTCATCAAAAGTTCCTCTTCCATTCTTTAATAAAATAAAAAAATTTCTGTATAGTTAAACAATTAAGGAATACTTAATTAAAACTAATATTTTGTTTGTGTGTGTTTGTGTGTGTGTGTGTTGTGTGTGTGTGTGTGTGTGTGTGTGTGTGTGTGTTTGTGTGTTTGTGTGTGTTTGTGTGTGTGTTTGTTTGTGTGTGTTTGTTTGTTTTTAGAAAATATTAATAAAAGTTAACCTTAATTAAATTAATACGATTTTCTAAATTATAAGGAGATTTTTTTTGTATTTTATAAAAATTAAAGCGATCAAAAAATACAGCAACAAATGTGTCAGGAATTAATCATGTCACTTACATCATCAAAATTCTCCCCCTCTGTGTAATCTACCACATACGGCAACAAATGTGTCAGGAATTAATCATGTCACTTACATCATCAAAATTCTCCCCCTCTATGTAATCTACCACATCCCTGTTTATACGGCAACAAAAACAGTCCAATTCATTACAGGCAGCCTTTGCTGTGAATTTCCAGACATTGTAAGTGATTTACTTCCTGTCATTGCTGCTCCTACGGACTGTCTACACCTTTATAAAACAAACTGTACATCACTATAGTAGTGTAGTTAAAAGTTTTTGTCAAATCAAGAAAATTAAACATTAATGTTCTGATTAATAACATCTAATTTTTATCACAAATTTATATTTAATGTTTTTTTTTTACTTTTATAATATAACCCTATACCAAGGTCTGATGATCGATTTGCATGTCAGAATCGCTGCAGATCTCTATCAGAGTCTTCTCTGGCCTTGTCCTGCCCAGGCATAGTTCACCATTTTTCAGATCCTATCATGTACGCTCTCGCTCTGTCCTGCTGATGTGGAAGGTAGGATGGGCTGTTGGTGTGCCCGGGACCAGGGTCCCGGGATCCCAACCTGGACGCCAGCTAGGGACATCCATCACTTTCATTGCGGCTCTGGGCCTGTTCAAGACCCACTGACTCATGCATATGTTACTCTCCTTGGTCCATGTTACAACATGGATCGGTTGGGTAACTGACTTACTCGCCACTGACTGCCGACATCTCTCAGACAGAGACTGTCCAGCATCACCCGATGTCAGCAGCCCACCAACCTGTGGGACCTCCTGACCTCGGATTCCTGACGGATCTCCTATTCCCCCATGGGGGCAGGGTGCGGTTTGGCCACTGGGGCCCGGTCGTGCCTTGGTGTAGCATATGTCCAGGCTGGACAAATATAATACTGGCAGTTTCTCCGAAGAGCGTACTATCTGGCCACTGGGGCCCGGTCGTGCCTTGGTGTAGCATATGTCCAGGCTGGACAAATATAACACTGGCAGTTTCTCCGAAGAGCGTACTACCACTTTCAGCCATCAGTCTTTACGACTGAAACTTAGAAGTGGCTCCACCAGTATAATCTTATATGTAGATTTATATTGTAATGGCACATGAATTCCAATAAGCCAACAAAAATAAATACTGATGAAATCAATTTTGTTTTTCTTTCTTTTAATTTTCCTTATTTCAAATTTTCATTAATGCAAAGAATTTTACTCAAATCAAAAGAGATAACAAAAGCTAACTCTAAAATCAGTTATGATTTCAGTTAATGTTTTCTTTACCATTGTCACTGAAATATTCAATCATAATCAAAAAATTATAAATTATCAAACAAAATTAATTAATTAATATGCTTTGTTTGATTCTCTCATTTTGTTTCTATAATCTTATGAGTTGTAAATTATAATAATCAAAAATGAATATAGGTTGTTTCCAGTTTTTTTAATTCAGACTTGAAAATTGCTCTTAAAATAAGAACTTGCAAATCAAGAATCAATTTCTCATAGATATAATATTAAAATCATGGGTTATGTTCTCAACAATGCAATTTGATTACAATAAAATTAAATCCAAGAAAATTAATAATTTATGAATGAATAATGACTTATTTAATGTAAAAAATGAAAATATAGCCCTTAAAATCAAGCAACTTATCATGATATATAGCATAAATTATTTGACTTTAACATTTACATAGCATATTGTTCTATGACATTTATATAGCATAATTTAAATTATGCTACTTTGTTTCCAGTTTTTTTAATTCAGACTTGAAAATTGCTCTTAAAATAAGAACTTGCAAATTAAGAATCAATTTCTCATAGATATAATATTAAAATCATGGGTTCTGTTCTCAGCAATGCAATTTGATTACAATAAAATTAAATCCAAGAAAATTAATAATTTATGAATGAATAATGACTTATTTAATGTAAAAAATGAAAATATAGCCCTTAAAATCAAGCAACTTATCATGATATATAGCATAAATTATTTGACTTTAACATTTACATAGCATATTGTTCTTTGACATTTATATAGCATAATTTAAATTATGCTACATAAATGTTAAAGAATTTTTATTTTTCATTATTATTAACAGATAAGTAGATGACTTTTTACACAAATGAACTAATGTCTTAAGGAGAAACTGGAAATAGAAGTTATTTACATAATATGTTGATAAAACTAGAGCACATACTTTCACTTTTCAACTGCCATTTTGATTTTTCCAATTTCATAGCAGATGACAGTTTTTGTTACAGATCCAGTTGTAGTATATTGTATACATGAGTGGTTTGAAATGCCTTTTTATGAATGTTTAGCAATTATTTATTGCAGTTAAGATTGCCTTATTGAATTTAAAATTTCTTTAATTGACAAAATTTCATTCTTTAATAAAGCATTATACTTTTCATTTTACATTAAAATGCTAAAGGAGTTAATTCTTTTAATAGAAAATTAGTATTTCATGGGGTGCATGTGTGCGTGCATGTGCGTGTGCGCGTGCGTGTGTGTGTGTGTTCATTCTTTATATTTATTAAGATAATATGTACATTAAAATGCTAAAGGAGTTAATTCTTTTAATAGAAAATTAGTATTTCATGGGGTGCGTGCGTGTGTGCGTGTGCGTGTGTGTGTGTGTTCATTCTTTATATTTATTAAGATAATATATAGTATTCTTGTAAACATTCATAATAAGAAATCCATAAATTTTAGGAATTTACAATATATGACTGTATTTTTTATCCTAAATTTCCTCTAATTCTAGATATTTTAGGGTCAGGTTTGCAGTTTTTCAATAATTTAGTTAGAAGAAATTTTCCAATTGCAATTTTTATTTTTTTGTTAAGTCTTTGATTTCGTCTAAACTATAATAAGAGTTAAAATAATCATTAATATTCTATTATTTGTTCATTCAATTACTTGTTTTAAATTTATAGTTTGATTATTATTTTACTTATTTATTAAAAATTCATGATTAGATCATCATTAAAATAGATCCCTCTTTATATGCTTAAGCAGAATAAAAACAAAAATCTTATATCCAAAATATGTGTGAGTGTGTGTGTGTGTGTGTGTGTGTGTGTGTATAATAAAAGTACAGAAATTATTCCATTAATCTATAATAATAAATTAATTATAAAAGTTAATTTTTAATAACAATGATTAATTGAATTTACTTAAAAGCATACATATTAATTATATCAATATTATTTTTAAAATAGGATATGATAAACAGAAGAATAAGTATGGACATGATGATAGAAACTGCAGCTCATAAAACAAAGCATCAATTCATTTTCCTTACACCATTAAGCATGTCTAATCTAAAAATTTCACGATCAATCCAAATTTGTCGCATGCCAGATCCAGATCGTAAACAAAATTCTCAAGAAGAAATTGAGTAAAACAATATTTTTAATTTAACAATAAATCAATCAATATTTTCTTAAAAGCATTATTTTAAGCACATTCCATTGAAATTTTCAGTTTTATCAATATTTATATATCATTATTTTTGATGTATATTGTATCATATTAAAATGTATATTCTATTTTTAAATACTTGTAAATTTATATAAATTATTTTAACAATCAAATATGTTCAAACATTTTCAAAGAATATTAAAGCTTTTATTTATAGTTTAAAGTTAACCATTTATAATTTTTGTTGCTGATTATTTAATAATATATGTACTTTTCAAATTTATACTTCGTTTTCAATCACATAAGCGACTTCCTTAACCGGACAAACTGTGCTTCACATCTTTGGTATTCCGCATCAAGCCCGACAGATAGTGTTAGTTAAAAGAAAAAAAGGCGAATCAAATCTCAGAGCCTAGTAGTAGTATTGCCAAAAGTGTATTCCTCTGTGAAATGGTGCTTTTTTTAATCAACAGATGTCGCCATTTTTACCCCACTTCTCTATTCAGTATATTAAAAGAAGTTATTCCATAAGCTGCCCGTCACTGCGGAGGATTGGGCCAAACTATGGAAAAAGGGACCGACGACCTGACCTGAATCTCGTGATATTTCCAGAGGAACTTTTACACCCTTTTCTAATTGGAGATTACTTAGATGCGGGGCCAATTCCAACCTGGGCTGCATCCACACCTGTGGAGGATGGCCGGATGGTGAAGGACAGGGATTGCCCGGCCAGATCCAGAACCCGAAAAAACTTTTTAGGGGTTGTCGGACGCGGGTCGTCCTGCGTGGCACGCCAACGCCTTATCACTTGGCTATCCAGCCGCTTAATTTCCAAAAGAGTGGGACCAACACCATCTAGGTGGTGATGGTCCCACTCTTGGAAATTAAACGAATCAAATCTCAGAGTCTACTAGTACTGTCGCCAAAATTATTTTCTGATTTCGTCTTTCCTGTAGAAGATTCGTGTCCCGCCAATACAACTCTAGGTAGTGTTGGTGGGACCCGAATCGTCTAGAGTGGAAAGCTGAAGCCACAGCCGAATATTCAATTACTTTAAAATTATCTTCAATACTTTTTAAGATTTTAACAAATAATAAATAAACAAAATTCACAACAAACTTTTCAGTCATGAAATTTATAAAATAAAAATTACTGGAAATATACATACAATCAATTCTAAACTTATTATATAATTTTCTTTCTGTAAATCAAATGTATTTCAAAATCATGTAATTTTTAATCCTTATGTCTACAAAAATTAATGATATAAATAGTTTATCTAGGTCAAGAATAAACTTTCAATTATTATAATAAATTTCTTTAATCCAACATTTTATAAAATTATAATATTGAAATCATAATTTTGTAAGAATTTTTCACTTTACTTTGTCACTACTATCAACTTAAAAACTAAAAGTTGTTAAGTTAAATATTAGATTAACAACTTTTATATTATGTATTTTATTGCAGTTTCTCTTCCTCTTTCTGAGCTTTATCAGTTAGATCCAAAGGACAGAATAAGACAATTCATATTTAGTTTTAGCAATTCATATTTAATCTAACCAGAAAATATCAAACTGCCCAATTATAAGTCAAGATTTAGTTACACTTATAAAAACAAAAAATAAAAATATATATCTAAAATGCAGAAAAGAAATTTTGCATTAAAATGAATGAAAATCAAGCTAGCATACACCAATGGCCAGAAGTATAAATCTATTGTCCTACTTGAATAAAAAATATTAATAATTATTTTCTAATTGATCAGAAATATCAGAGATGATCATATTTGTATCAAACAGCAATCCTTAATACTGCATTCTATCAATCTAATATATTGCATTTTTTTTTTTTGAAATGTTACAATTATCAACATCAAAACACATTAAAAATTATATTTTATATTGTATAAAAGAAAAATGCAAAACACATTATTATTCAAATATTTTCTGGACACTTAATATATAAGAATTTAATGCTTCACATTATCTATAAAATGCATAATCTGAGAAAATAAATTTCTAAGTTTCATAAATAATTTGTTTAAATAATAATCAAATCATTTTTATAAATGTCAATTACAATTTAAAGTTATTTTTTATAATACAGGAATTCCCTGCACGCGCATGCGCCAACCCGCGAAACTCAAATGTCGAATTGCGAGGCACCACGGTATTTCAAAAAAGATAAACGAATGACATCACACAATTCCCTGCACGCGCATGCGCCAACCCGCTAAACTCAAAATGTCGAATTGCGAGGCACCACGGTATTTCAAAAAAGGTTCTACTCAACATTATTACAAAAACTGCGTGATTTGAATGCTCGTGGAATAGATTTATTTTTTCTCAAAATCATCGTTTATTCAATAAACTATGATTTTGAGAAATATTTCGATAAATAAAATAATAAATTATTGTTAAAAACGAAACTATGATAATTTGACCAGGAAATATCAAGACAATCGTTTGATGTTAAAAAAAATCAATTGGGAACTCTCAACAGTTAAATACAACAAACACATTTGAACATAACATATTTTTGTATATAGAGATTTTGAAAACTTATGTTTACAGATCGCTTATCACTTTAATACCAATGTTAAAGAACAAATAATGTATTAAAGATCAGTCTTCCGTATTCTTTTTTCATTAGGAGCAAACTCTTTCTTTTATCAATTTTCTGTCCGTAGCGAATTACGATCTGGTAATCTGCTGCTCTGATCAATCTGGACGAAATTAGATTAGGTCATTTGTTTGATCAATAAAGTAACCAACGCACCTGCTTCTAATGATATCCAGTTGATAATTCGTAAAAAGAGGTTGTCGATACAGTACCGATAGATATACTTTGGTTATCTTCGTTCTTACTTGTCGTACAGATTTTCCACACATAAAATTGATTTTGCTTTTGGGCTTCTTCTTTGAATGATTTACGGTTTAAGTCATGCTCCATTCTGTCGACTGTTGGTATCACGACAATCTTTCTCTTTTTCCGTGCAACCAATCAGTTTTTTTTTTTTTTTTTTTGTTATACAGTATTCGATTTCTTCCATCCACCTTTATTCATATTTAAAATATGAATAAAGGTGGATGCAAATTTCAAATACATTTATTTAAAACCATCGTGATGTTTGTATCTTGTCTTTTATATATATGTTTTATTTAAAAATTTTATTTTTCATTCGTATATTTGCCTTTTTTTCCCTCTCTCTCTCTCTTCGATATATGGGTTCTCAGAAATCACTGCCATAAGGCATACATGTGAAGAAGTATAGACTGATATAAATAAATAAATTTATTTATTTGTCTTAAAAATTTTATTTGTGAATTTGTTGAATATTTGTTTGCTTTAAGATAAGAAATATCGGGTCAAGTTGGCACATTCACATACTGATCGATAAGTAAATAATAAATAAATAAATATATACATTTTTAATGAATAAAAACATATCTAAATCGTAAACAAAAAATAAAAATAATTTCTGATATTTTTAATTCGTAAATACACATTTTGGTTTTGCAGTTTCTGTATCAATTTTCTTCATAAGAATATATTAATTTTGTAGTTTACTATGCTGCAAATATCCATTAAAGATAATCGTTGAGACTGTCACTGTTTAAAAAAAAATAAATATAAAAAAATTTATACAATTTTGGAGAAAATCAATTTAAAATAAATTTATTTAAAATCATACATTAATTTGTTCATGTAAAGCTTTTAATACAGAAAATGAGAAATTATTAAATTATTATATATTTAAAATCTCATTAAAAATCAAATTAAATCCAAATCAAAACTCAAACAAAATCAAATTATGCGAATATTTAAATCGTCATATAATATGAAATTATATGCGAATTTTTAAAAATAAATAGCTAAATAAATAAATAAATATATACATTTTTAATGAATAAAAACATATCTAAATCGTAAACAAAACATAAAAATAATTTCTGATATTTTTAATTCATAAATACACATTTTGGTTTTGCAATTTACTTGGTAATATGGCGGCTTCGCTTCGAAACGCACATCGAAATTAATTTTAAATGAGTTATCTGTTATAACGTCAACTCGTGGCTCCAATCACGTTACAGGAATTGATCATATGATTCAAAATCGAAACTTTTAGTTCTCTGCTATGACATTGTCGGCGCTGTAGGCTTTCTGTCACGTGATTTTTTCGAAGTTGACCATCTGTATATATCTAATTGTGGCTGAAGCGTTCCCATATGGCCAATCTGGCCAACCTTCAGGCGGTATTAGTTAAAGTTAGTTTTTTTGACAACAGATGATGCCACTTTTCATTCAGGAAGAACACTAAGTGACAGGGCGAAACAAGCCCTTCCACGGTGCCCACTTCTGCGGAGGGATCAGCCGGATTATGGATCGACGTTGTCGGGCCTGGACCAGATGACAAATATTTTCAAGGGGTAGGACCCGAGACTCAAACCCGGCCTCCAGAGTGGAAAGCCGAAGCGTTTACATGTGGCCAGTTAAAGTTAGTTTAAAATACACATTTCTTCCATCTTATATTACCTTCTCGTCTCTATCCATCTCGTCTTTCCTGTAAGTGATTCTTGCTTTCGTGATTAAATTAAATGAGATACATTTGATCCTTTTCAGCTCTTGTACTTTTTCCGCCAAACTTCGACTTCTGCCCTCTTAATCATGCTAATGTTTAAAATAACCAAATAGATCTGGACTTCCCATCTGTAATATTCAGTTACAAAGACCCATCAGACCATGTTAGTTAAAAAACAAAAAATAATACGGACCCGATCTTCTCAGAACTTTTACTATTTTTTTTTCCAAAGTCCGTTTTCTACCATCAAGCAATGTTAGTTAAGGTTAGTTTAAAATAGGCATTTTCAAAACCGCATTATTTAATCAATACACGAATAGCAACGGTTATTTATCTCAACGTTTATTATCTTTAATTAGTTCTTAAAATTGATTTTGATAGTCGGCTGGATTAGTCGCTTGAAAGTGCTTCGGCTTCCATTCGGACCGGGATCATTTCTTGGTCTCATATCTCCGATTTTATTTGGCGGATCTTGAACCTCTTAGTACTCTGAGTGGAAAGAGGATCCCAAATTATTTTACCAAATCTTAATAAAAAAAAATTATAAAATTTGTATATAATAAATTGGCTGCATAGTAAAGCAGTGATTTACCTACTTAGATCATCATCTAGATTCAATTTCAACACACCCAGTTTTTCAAGCGGATTTCCTGGCTCAATCCGTTGAGTATCGTACTTTAATCTTCTGGCCCGAAGGAACCGGTGAAAGGCCAGCCTCATTACTCTCTAAAACAGGAGTGGGCAATTATTTTCTGCTGCGGGCCAGATAAACAATCTTCAGGCTGAAGAAGGCCGTATGAAAATTGAATAGTGCCTAAGGGCGAATTTAAATTTACTGCGTCGTAATTATGTAATTATTGTTATGCAATTATGTAATGAAATTATTGATGATAACATTAGCTACTCCATTAACAGTTAATAAAAACTACTTTGACAAAAAATGACTACTCATGTTCAAGCAAGATTGATTTTTGCACATATTCCTCTCACCATCACACGGGACAAGAATAATGGTTGCGCCAATTTATCTTCACACGTTCTTTGTCAATCTCGCTAACGTGTTGTAGCCACTTTTGTGATACTTACACAAACAATATATTCGTGTGTCAATATTATTTTAAAAATATACTTTTCTTGTGTTATTTTTTTAGTTTTTGTGTTTGTATGCAAAGAGTTCAAATGCATCCGTAGCCATTAGAAACATTAGAAAATAATTCGTCTTAAGAATTAATAAATTCAGATAATTTTCTTTAAAAACATAAGTATTTTATCAAACCGATTTATGGCTAACAACCTATTATATCAGAATGTTACCAAGATATTAGGTATCTACGTAATTAATTTTGTAAAAACAAACAAAAATAATAATATCAAAATTTGGAATAATATCTACGTAATTAATTTTGTAAAAACAAACAAAAATAATAATATCAAAATTTGGAGTAATTCGGTAGTGTACGTGTACACTAGCGACAGCATCCATTATTTTACACTATAAAGTAGCCATTATTTTATTTTTTCTTTTCGAGTCGAATTTTACAAATGTGGTTCTTGAAACTTAATGTGTTCTAGTTTATGCGGCGGGCCGTATAAGATTCTTTCGCGGGCCGCCTTTTGCCCACCCCTACTCTAAAAAGTGTCCGTCGCTAAAAGTATCACAGCGGCAGAATTAAAATTAACATAACCTTGAACCTAACTTTTTTGGCCAATAGATGACTCCACATTCCAGTCTCTAAGAATATTATGTGACAAGGCGAAACAAGCCCTTCCACAGGCTGTCCACTCCTGAGAAGAGGTCAGCCAGATTATGAAGGACGGGCCGTATAATGATAAACAAATTTCAACAGGTGGGATCCAAGACTCGAACCCATGTCCTCCAAAGTAAAAAGCTGAAGCGTTTCCACGCGGCCGGAAGCCGACAATCTAACTTATTAAGTGAGCCAGCTGGCTGACTTAATAGGTTAGGTCAGTGCTTCTCAAAATGTGACCCCATATTATATGGGGTCGCATTTTGAGAAATTTTGTTATGCGATCCCATATAATAAGGGGTCGCATAACAAAATTTTGGGTCGCAGAAATTTTAGCAAATGTTTTCATTCGTATTCTCAGTTTATATACTTATATACCCAGGATCGCGAAAATATTTTCTTGGGGTAAAATGGGTCGCCAAGTGGAAAAGTTTGAGAAACGCTGGTAGAAAACTGAAGCGTTTCCACGCGGCCGGAAGCCGACAATCTAACTTATTAAGTGAGCTAGCTGGCTGACTTAATAGGTTAGGTCAGTGCTTCTCAATTTCTGCGACCCAAATAACAAAATTTTGGGTCGCAGAAATTTTAGCAAATGTTTTAATTCGTATTCTTAGTTTATATATCCAGGATCGCGAAAATATTTTTTTGGGGTAAAATGGGTCGCCAAGTGGAAAAGTTTGAGAAACGCTGGTTAGGTTATAACCGACAGAGAATTTAAATCCCATAAGTAGTCGGCCAGATTGACCACGTGGAAACGCTTTAGAGTCCTACTCTGGAAGATCCAGATTCAAGTCTTTAGTCCACCTCTTTGAAGATGGTTATCATGGTTTCCGGGTCCGGCTATCGATTCCCGTCATCCACAGTCCGGCTGACCTTCCGCAGGATGAACAGCCTGTGGAAGGACTTGTTTCGTCCCATCAGTTAGTATTCTGACTGAATGGAAACTGGCGTCATCTGTTGATAGAAAAAATAGGTTACGTTAGATTAAATCTGGAAAGTTTGGTTCAATTCCCTGGTTCTATGAGCTGTGGTTTACCATCCTGGAGTATTCGGGTCCCACAAATCCTGTTTTTCAGGTGGGGTCCGGGCCCAGCCCATGAATCCTATCCTTCAATCATCCTGTTGACCCCATCATGTGTTGGCCAACCCTGTGATGGGAGTAATTTGGATATATGCACGAGGTATGAACTACGGTACGAATATGCGCTGTTGTCGGCCGGATTGGCCGCGTGGAAACGCTTCGGCTTTCCACTCTCGGGTCCCACCCCTTGAAAATATTTATCATAGGGTCCGGGCCCTACCCGTCGATCCCCGTCCTCCACAATCCGGCTGACTCCTCCGCAGGGGTGGGCAGCCTGTGGAAGGGCTTGTTTCGCCCCGCCACTTAGTACTCTTACTGAGTGGAAAGGCGTCATCTGTTGACAAAAAGAAAAAAAATGCGCTGTTCTCGTTCCCGAGATTTACGACAATTTTTCATAGATGCAATTTTTAGAATTATTTTTCTTTAAGAATAAAAATCAAAATTTTTTTCTTCGTTAAAAAGTAACGAGATTAGTATACATAAAACAACAAACAGATCGAAAAAATTATAAAACGGTTTACGATATTAATTGTGATGACAAATTTGACTTCACTGCACTCCGGGCACCCCGGCCGAATAGTATTATGTTTACATCAGTCTTTTGCAAAGCATTAAAGTTAAAGTAAAATTAACATATTAAAATAAAAAAATAATAAAAATTAGAAAATTATGACAAAAAGTATAAAATTACTATTATTATATAAAAAATAAATGATAATTTAAAAAGATGAAATTGATGTAACAAGGCTCTTTTGAATGCAACAGAAATTTTATTTGATGAAGATTGTTAATTTTTAATAAATATTCTCATTTCGTGTTATGTTGAAAATTTTTTTAATGTTACTTATTAAAAATTGTTAATAATTAAAGTACTTATTTCAAATTTAATAAAATGTTTATTATTAGGTACTTCGATGTTTTTAAATTAAGAAAAAAAAATTATTTAATTATTTTTACCGCATTTTATCCAGTCTCATCAGTATGTTTTAGTGACAAGTATGAGATTTTTTCAAAAATATGAGATCGCTAAGAGCTAGAATTGGCAACAAGTACAAACATGCGCAGTGTTATTTTTCATAATCACTGTAAGGTGCCGATATTTAAAGTGCTGTAATTTACAGTTAACTAATATTGCAATGTTTTTTGATAAATATATTGTTTTTGTATGAAAATAAAGATCATAAGAACTAAAATGTCATAAAAGTATTTAATATCTAAAATGAAATTTAAAATTTCATAAATATTATAACATGACAACACAAATTAACAATTTCATAGATACAGTATTGGTGAGTTTTTAATAATTGTTTTTGATGAACTAATTTTCAGTTATTTTGAATGTATTTTATTTTCTAAGAAAGAAGTTCAATTGCATGAATATATTTTAAATAAAGTAAATTCAATATATTTGATATTTGATAATCTCACAAGTTACTTTTCATGTAATTTTTAGGATGCTTAATTTCTTACATTAAGTTAATACGGTAGTGATGATATAGCACACCATTTATAAATGCAATAACTTATTGACTTATTCTTCCATTTGCACTGATTTAATAAAGTTTGATGGAACATTGTTGTGTTTTTCCATAAATTAAAGAATTTTTCATATTCAGAATATTTCATTTTTATATATATGATACATTACAGAAAGCATTTTAAATTTTTACTTGAGAGCATAAAAAATGTCTAAATTTTCTATTCGTATGGAATTAAACAAGATATATTCATTGAATGCAAATTGATACAGATAAAAAATAATTTTGCTCAAGCATTGATACAATTGCATACATTGCAAAATCCTGAAAAAATAGTACCGATCGATGGGGGATCGAGACACGCAAAATATTCCTAATGAATTAGGGGTCAAAGGTTAGATATAGAGGCTAAAAGTTTCACTGGTGGCATAGATAGCAGGACACAGGAATAGGACACGTTACATTGCATACCATAACCAGGCGAAGCACAGTTTCAAATCGCATGCACTGTGAAACTTTTAATCTCTGTATTTTGTTAATTTTTGACCTTTGACCCCTAGTTCATTAGGGATATTTTCCATATCTTGACCTCCCATCAATCAGTACCATTTTTGCTGGGTTTTGCAATGTATGCAATTGTACCCAAGAGTAAATGAGAATACAGTTTTTGCTTTACTCAAATGTATCTTATATCTAAATCATTAAATGGGATCGTTAAAAGCATTAAAAAAATATACAAATACTCAATTTACAATATTATTTTGTTGTCGTAGTTGAGAACAGGTATTTTAAATTTATAAAAACATGACAACACCGTGGTGGCAAACCTACGGCACGTGTGCCAGGAATGGCATGCAGAACAATTTTGCTGGCACATGGCACGTGTATATGTATATATATACATACATAGAACGTTAAGCTAAAATTTTATATTTTCCAAATTTTTGCGGTGCAGAAAATTTGCATTTTAGTCACTTTTTTCTACTCGCAGTTGTGCGTATGCCGTTGTGGTGTTAGTTGACTTAATCATTTTTGCTTCCTTATGTAACTCAGCTGAAAATTTGTTAATTGCATTTCAAGTTCGTCCAACTTTAACCAGTCAAATATTGTTACAATAGGTACAGATAACCTGAATTTATCAGGATACACAATAAATTTTGTTGTTTCTGCAAATTGTCTAAACTGAGTGAATCTTGATGAAAACTCACTGATTATACAGTTAATAACTTCTAAAAATTCTGTAATCAGTTTAGCTCCATCTGGTTTTTCATGAAAGTTCAAATCTGTGAATAATTTTTTCAAATTTGGAAAATATTTGAAGCTTTTGGAAGTGATGTCTCAATAAAATATTTGCAATTTTGTTTCAAATGCCTGAATTAAATCAAACATGCCAATGATAGTCTTACTGACACTTTGCAATTTAACATTTAATTCATTCAAATTTAGGCATAGTCTGCTGAAAACATTAATTTTGAAGTCCATTTAATATATATATTCCTATAACAAACTATCTGGCACATAGTACATTAAGAAATATAACTTTTTTAATTTTTGGCCCGCCAGCAGAAAAAGGTTTGCCACCCCTGCCTTAATATATAAGATATATAGTAACAGAATGCTCTAGCAACAAATTATAATGAAAAATTACATAGTTATTTAACATATTACAGCAATATTTAAAAATGGTGGTACTTGTGTGAACTCTTTAGTCAAATCTTTAAAGAATAAAACCAATAATTAAACCAATTAGAAGAAATTTCTAATTTGTTTAATTATTTCATACAGTATACAAATATAATAGATGTAATGGTTTTAGTTATTCTTATTAATAGTTTTCAATTGTGAACAAAACTCCATATGTTCGTAACTCATTATTACCTGTGTATTTATATTATATATGAAAATATTTCTTTTAAATATCCTTTTACAAATTGTTTTCTAAATATTATCATGATTCACTTAAAAAAATTCATTATACTATATAAAGGAGTTTAAATAATAATAGCACTTAAAAATGGAAAGAAATTTATTCTTCTTAATCAATGATATTTTTTATCTTGATCTTAAGCATTCATCATTCACAATAAGAGCATATATAAATTCTGGAAAATAAATTTGTTCTTTAATTACTACTATTATTTTCAGTCATAAAATAAAACTATATAATAAACTAAAATGAATCTTATCTAAATTAATTTAAGCTTACCAAATTAAACCCTTAAATTAAAAATAATTTGAATAATTAGAAATAATCTATAAATAAATTTAGTGTAATCTTTCAATTAATCCATTTAATCCTGTTATGGATTAAATGGATAAATTGTAATCCAGAGTTTAATTTGGCAAAATTAGATTCATTTAAAGTATTTTGAATCATAATCATCACTGTGTTTCTGGAATATTTATATTTACTTTAATAATGATTGATGAAATAAATTATATATATATAAATTTATATATTATACAAAGTGCAAGCCAAAAGTTTCTAAACTGACTCAAAAATAATATATGGGTTCCTACTTCATATAAAATTTTACATTTCTAGCAATGTTACATAAGTTGAATTTATATGCATAATTTAATTACATAATTATTATGTAAAATTAAATTGTTATTTAGTATAACTTACCTACAAGACAGAAAATTATAATTGTATTATTATAATATTGTAATTATTATTGTAATATTATTCATATTATAATTAATCTACTTTCCAAAAGAAATGGAGATTTATAAGATTAGGTCTGTATCTGTCCTCCCACTAATAACAGGTATAGGCAATGTTTCCTAATTTGGGGGCCAAATTATCATTCTGTATCCATGTGAAAGGCCGGACCAATTATTAAATAAAATAAACTAATATTAAATGAATTAAAATAAGTTGCTAAAATTAATTATAAAGATGAAAATATTTTAATCTGATTTATTATGTTTTTTAATCAAACATCAAATTGAAAATGGTAATAAATTCTCTTGTTGCGATCTGTTTTACATCATATCGACTATAGTTAATTTTAACTGAAAAGACTTGTCAATCATTGAATTTGTCCTTGAAAATTCTTCTTTAGTTGAAAAGACTATACTAGAGACAAGGACGTTTTACAGAACTATGATCAGAACACACCATGTTTTCTCTCACCATGTATCCGGCCAACTTTGCTGAAATGGATCATGGCTGGATCAAAAGAATAGAGAGCCAGATCTGGCCCACAGGTCGTGGGTTGCCCATATGTGATTAATAACTTTTGAACTAATTAGTAGATTTTCATGAAATTCAGTAGTGATGTTTTTCTATTAACCCATTCACTGTCATGCAGTACTCACTTGGACCAATCCCTAAATGCCAAACAAATTTATGTTAAGCCTAATGGATGTTTGAATAAATTTAAACACTTATTTATTTCAGTTTGTGCTGGTTTAGTTAGAGTTAAAATTGAACATACAGAATCAATGAATTCCAAATGCTAAATAAAGAAAATTAAATGACATCTTTGGAAATTAGGCAATTTTAATTTTCTGGACTTTTTGTTTACATTATATTATGATAAGTATTACAATATACAATAACTTTACTATTGAGAGTTAACTATATTGTAATACATATCATAATATATATATATATATATTATTGTTAACCTAATTTAACATAATGAATAAAAAAAACTTCTTACTTTAGATATTAAATAAAAGCAAACAATAAGCCAAAAAAGTAAGATAAATCGTTCATTGATTACAACTGAAGCAGGCTACATGGATAGCCGAAAACATTTTTGAATAAATGATTTATCTTATTTTTTTGGTTTATTGTTTGCTTTTATTTACTAATCTAATATGTTAACTTGTGTTTGGTTAATTCATAACCTCTGAAAAAAGTTCAAAAATGATAGAAACAGCTTTTCAGTAATAATAATGAATGAAATTTAAGGATGTGGATATGATTAGAAACCTAGTTATGATTATAGATGTAAATTCTGTTTGTAAAACATTATGTTGGAAACAGAATTTAAAATCCAATGTTTGTTTCCAATTATTATACAACAGCAGTTTGATTTCAAGATTATGTGCATAAACTCAAAATTCATTGCCATCACATCCAAAAAAGCTAAACAATTCCATTTTAAGAATTATCTTTTTGATTCTTAAAAAAAATTATTCTACATCCAAAAAAGCTAAACAATTCCATTTTAAGAATTATCTTTTTGATTCTTAAAAAAATTATACATTATGAATTCATTTCTGCACACCAGATTTCAACTAATATTATCATCAGTATTATATTCATAAGAGTTTAAAATGGTGTCTTCTTCATGACAGTGTAATTGAGCACAGTTCTTTTGTCTGTACTAAAATTTTTGGCTGAAAACATGGTGACTGTAGTGGTGTTTTCTTTGTACTATTCAGAATATCCTCTGTAATTTTAAATTCTATATGCTAGTTTTCTATAATTTTTTTGTTTGTCAAGATGAAATTGCACTTTAAAGATTGAAAATTTGAGGATATTTTAAATTTTGATTGAATCACAAGAAGTACTGAATACAAAATAAAAGGAAAATTTTCCATTTATTAATACATAATGATATTAAATAAATTATTTTAATTACAAACATAAAAGCATAACAACTAGTACTTTTAATCCATGCAATGAACTGATACCAATGCAATGGAAGAATGGATAAGAAAGCATTTGGAAGAAATAAGAATGACAGGCTGGAAGCATTTGCAAGAGACAGAAGAAACTTTGAAGTGAAAAGTTGATTTATATTTAAATTTTATTTTTGATCCATCCAGAAACTTTTGGCTTTTATTTCATAAGCAATAGTTTAAAATTTAAAAAAAAATTAATGATAGTATAAAAATATAATATTTTAAACAATTATTCAAATAATAAATTTTCTAATAACTAGGTTGCAGAAGAACTTGAAGAAACTTTTAATGGCTTTATAATTCATTCACCAGAACAAGAACAATGGAAATTAAAAACATATCATGATGACTTAAAAAATCTTTTTACTAATCTGTCACAAGTAAAGTTATTTATAAAAAATATTTTAGTTAAAAAATTTGAAATTATAATTTTTTTTTGTCTTAACAGGAGGATTTAGAATCTGCAGTTCGCCATTATATAAATACTACTGCCAGCTTAAGTAGTCAAAAGCAATCACGATTATTATTAAGTTTAATAGAACATGTTGTTGTTGCAAATTTGGTGCCTCACAAGTGGGTATTTCATTTCTCAAATAAACCAAAAATTAAATAAATAAATTTTAATCTTGTTAAAAAAAATTTGAATTTTTTTTACAGGCTTGTCTGTGATGCTTTGTTAAAATGTGAAAATTTGCAATATCAAAATGTTGAATTTTGGTGTCAGAGTTTTTACTTGATTCGAAGAATCATATCTGGAATAGATTATAAAGTAAAAAGATTTTATAATTTATAATCATAAAGTATTTTCTTATTTATTTTCCTTTCACTGTTATAGTTAAAGTATATGTGTAATCATTTTATAAATAGAAATTAGATATTGATATTTTGTAATGATAAAATGATTTTAAAAAATGATTTTTTTTAATAAAACTTTAAAAAACTATCTTTACTCACTTTATCATAAACTTAAAAAAAGCAGACAAATCTTAACTTCTTGCATGCCATTGACAGCATTTGCCATATACAACAGGAACAAACAATAGAATTTTACAACTGCAATTCCCAAATCCTAATTGATTTATTGCATATATTTTAAGGATTCTCAAAAAAGATTTATAATAAATTTCCGATGATGATTTCTAAATGTTTTCTGATTAAAATTTCTTATTTTAAATGGTTTCTACAAAAATTTGAGTATTTTTTTTTCTGTATTTCTTTATATTCTATTTTACTGTGTTTATCTTGCTCCAATTATATGTTGAAATAAAATTAATTACACAAATTTTTTATAAAAATCAATTTTTACAGTATAAACTGTAGAATTTTAAAATTTAAAAAAAATATTAGATAATACCAAATTTTGCTTAATTCTATTAAAATATGCAATATCTTTTATTAATCATTGAATTTTTTACTTCATTTTCATTGTATTTTTGTCAAATGAGAAAATACAAATATAAATAAAGATTCACCATTAAAAGGAATGTGGCACTTTTTATTGTTTTATTGCCATCATTCCTTTTCCAAGCATTGCCTGCCCAATACCCAATACCACAGACTTCCAATACTACAGTTTTCACTTTCTCTGGAAATTATGGTATTTAGAGTGATATGAGAATCAACCATTGGGAGTCCAATAAAAGCAAAGTAAAAAATATTATAGTTATTTATGTATGAGAGGAGGAGATTTTTATTTTTGCTCCGTTTATATTAAGTTTTTTTGAATATAAATTTAGAAATTTAAAATATTATATTAAAAATTATTGAAATTAAGGAAAAAACATCAATAAATATAAATTAATAATAATAATGGCAATGTTATGATAAATTTATATAAATTTTGAAATAATTATATATATCTTAGTTTTCATTAATCATAATTTATGTATTAGTTGGTTTCTTATCAATTGTTTTTTGAAAATATAGTCCAGTTTTCTTCATTTATGGCTTGTTTTATTCAGAAGACTAGCTAGTATCTAAAGATAGCATTTATTTTATTGGATGGCTAAATCTTCATATAAAAAATTCATGTTTTCAGCAATCTCATATATAGAATGAAAACTTCTAAAAAAAAAAAAAAAAATTAAACAAAAATACATTGCTAGAAAAAAAAATTATAAAAAATTGTAAAAATTTCAAAATATTTTATTGAAAATTAAGTTAGATATGATGATTTCAATTTTTTGCATACTAATTAGGCTTAATTTTATTAATTACAAACATGCAAAAGTTAAAGCAGAAAATATTAAACATTGTTCAAAAACACTTTTGTCTTATGACTAGCTTTAATTGCACATTAGATCAATCAATTACTGAAAGTTTTTAAATACAAAATGTGAATAAAACATTCGGTTGCTAAGTAATATCGAACACTCTCTATTACAATAAGTTACTGCACAAGGAAATACGATGTTATAATATAAAAAATACAAAGAAAAGTATACATATGTGATTAGCTGAAAACATTTTTAATAAACAATTTATCTTACTTATTTGATCTTATAATTTACTTTATTCAATTTTATATTGTATAAACTCTTCACTTTAAAAATAAAACACTATGAATTATATTAGAATGAAGAATATTATTAATAAAGACAGTATATACTGTTTATAATGTTTTTTTTTATTTTTGCAAAATAGGGTGTAAGAGATTTATTGAAAAATATTTTAGACAAAGTGCACACAATTCCATCTTCTTTTAATGTGAGTGTACTTAATCAGATGGATGCTCTTCAACAGGTCTGTATAATTCTAATGAAAATAATAATAATATTTTTTTATATTTAATAATTTTATATATTTTATACTATAGTCAACTCTTAAAATGTTGGAAGCTAAGAAAAAATTAGTAAAGATAAGGGATTTAGGCCCTGTCAAGACATTATTGACAGAGGAGTTGTAGCAGGTCTTTGGCCTGTCAAGTACATTATTGACACAGGAGTGCAAAGGGCTAAAGGTAAAATGAACAAATTGGATTATCACAAAAATTTAAAGTAAATCGACTTAGTCAGTTTTATCTAGAAACCAATGTTATTTTGTTGTAATCTCATTGCCAATTTCAGAGACAAAAAAGCAATTTAAAAAAATTACAAAAAGTGAATATAGAGAGATATTCATTCAACTTCACAACATTATTTCAAAAATCACAATATGTTCCAACACTGTCATATATATTGATATACAGGACAAACCCAAATTCAGAAAATACTAGAATTTCCTAGTCAAAACGAGAACCTCCCTAACGCTTGTCAGGCATTCTAGTATTTCCTAGGCCAAACTCAAAATGCCAAACATTTCTTATTCGAAGCCCGGAATTTCTAGTTTTTCCTAGTCAAATACCAAAGTGGCAAACAGTTAAAACAGAAGTCTTCATTTCTCATGTATTCCTTCTCAAAGTTCGATATTTGCTAGCAGAAATTTCTTTTTTTAGAGAATATCTGCAAGGATAAACAAATCTCATTCAGGAAGGCTGCAATCTGTGCCAGTGGAAGTACTTACATAGGGTTAAATCTGTTTTAAATGCACAAAGTATTAGTGTATACGAATTATGTTATAAAAAGAATAACATTTTGTGTAATTCTAAATGCCACAAAAGCCTATCTTGCAAAAATAAATAAGAGGTACCTAGTTATGTTTTTCAACTTTTAAAATTTTTTATGTTGAACGTCGACTAATAAAATATTAAAATATTTGTCCATAAAAAAATAAAAAATTGGCAATTTTAATTCTTTAAAGTAACTGTGTAAATAACCAATGAGAGTTAGTTCTGTTTTCAATTTGTCTTTCATTTTCTCAACAGAAAATAGCAATGAAATTGTTATTTCCTATCAAGTAATAAAAATATGCATTATGTTCATTATAATAATGTTTTTAATCAATTAATTAACAATTTTTGTATTCACGGTATTAACATAAATACAAAAATAAAAAATGTAACTAGGTACCTGTTTATTTTTGCAAGGTAGGCTTTTGTGGCATTTAGAATTACATAAAATGTTATTCTTTTTCATATAAACATAATTTAGATATACAATACTTCATGCATTTCAAGTGGATTTAGCCTTTTACTTCTACTGGTGCAGAATGCAGCCTTCCTGAATGAGATTTGTTTATCCTTGCTGATATTTTCTAAAGAAAGAAATTTCTACTGGCAAATAGTGTACTCAGAAAGGGAATACATGAGAAATGAAGACTTTCGTTTTAACTGTTTGCCACTTTGGGTTTTGACTAGGAAAAACTAGAAATTCCGGGCTTTGAATAAAAAATGTTTGGCATTTTGAGTTCAGCCTAGGAAATACTAGAATATCTGACAAGCATTAGGAGGTTCTTGTTTTGACTAGGAAATTCTAATATTTCCTGAATTCGGGTTTTGTCCTGTAACATATATATCAAAGATTAATTTGGCAGTATTAGATTCAATTTCAGTATTTCCTTTGAAATTTGGTCTAAAAAGTTTATGTTAAAATGAGTGTGCTAATCTATGTGTTGCCTGGTTAGCATCATTTAGATCCTGTGATTGAAAAGTCCAGCCAGGAATAGATCTATTGGCAGAATCTAATGTCTACAATCAAAAAATAATTCTAAATTAATATTAATATTTAAAGAGTATATCTGCTACATAGCCTTGGTGGTCTAGAAGTTATAAACCACCAAGGTTATGTAGCACATCCCAACTTCTTTGGTCTTTACTGATAGACACTCAGTCAGTATCAGTAAAGACCAAAGAAGTTGGGATGGTAATTGAAAGGACTCTGGTTCAATCTCAGGCTGAGGCAGAATTTTTCTTCAGATAAATTAATTAAAAATTCTAGTTTAATCATTAATTCATAGATGGCACCATTCCTTGGTTTAATCATTAGTATATTTAAGTAGGAGATAGCACTAATATTAGTTTAAATTCTTTGAAATTATTAAAATCTCCATAAAAGAGAGGGAAAAACTTTCTTAAAAATTATATATCAAGGGATTAATTTTACAGTATTATCTAATCTATTATTTTGTTTTCTATTTTTAATTTTAAATATAATTTTTGGATGGTCATGTTCTGAACTGTAAAAATATTTTTACAGATCAGTTCTTTATTTTTTGTAGTTTGTTCAAAATTTTGATTGATTTTTATTGTTCTGTAATGGTTTTTCCATTTTTCTTTGCAGCCTCAGAGAAATTTTATATTTTTTGCAATTATATGCAGAGTTTGAAGAAGTAAAATTCATCAATGAGTTGTGTTTTTTAATGCATTTAATTGATAATCATAGCTAAAATTCATTCAGCAATACATTATTTTTTTACTAAATTTAGATTTATCTTTATTGTTTTAAGCTAATCGATAATTTTTTATTCTGTTTTTAAATTTTAAATATAATTTTTGGATATAGTGTTCTATAAAATATAAATATTTGTTACTATTTATTTCTATATAATTTTTTGTAATTTGTTAATTTATTATTATTCTATAATACTTTTCACTCTTTATTTTGTAAGAACAAAGATATTTTGTTTTTTTGAAATTACATGCAGAGTTTGGGGAAGTAGAAATCCTAATAAAAATTCAACAAGATGAGACTGCACTAAACACAAAACTAAAAAATAATACTCAAAAGCCCTTTAGCAGTCAAAAGATTTTAATCAGAAATGTTTTCAACACACTTGGCGTCTTCCTCAGTTCTACAAGACGCCAAATGCATTTAAAGCATTTCTGAAATCTTTTGACTGCTAGAGGGCTTTTGAGTATTATTTTTTAGTAGAAATCCTTTTTTAATATGTTTAATTTATAATCATGGTTAAAAATTCATCAATTATATATTAATTTTTACTAAATTTGGATTTATCCTTATAATTTTATGCTAACCTATTAATTTTTTATTTTCTATTTTTAAAATTTAAAAATAATTTTTGGATATTCATGTTCTGCAAAATAAAATATTTATTTTTAAATCTAAATGCATATATCTTTGTATTCTGTTCCTAATTTGATTGATATTTATTAATATTTAATTATTTTCCCTCTTTCTTTTGAACAAATGCCAAAATTTTACATCATTTGAAATTGCATTCAGTGTTTAAGAAATATAAATTATAAATACAGTGGATTCCGCTTAATTGGAACAGCCACATAATTGGGCCAAATCTCAAAGAACGGAAACCAAACTAATAAATTAATACATAATTTAAACACTTAATTGGGACAACTTTTTGCTTAATTGGGGCAGTAACAAAAAAGGAATTTTCAATTTTTGATAAATTTTAGGGATTTTTTTGAAAGTATGGCAACACTACATACACTAATACTTGTACTACAATACTTTTCTTAAAAAAAATCCTTATATAAAAATTATAACAACATTTTACTGTACTAGTAATTTTTCAGGTTAAACCTTTCTACAAGACAATACAAACTAACACAATGGAGTGGGTTGTTTCTTCGTACCCTATTACATACACATCATCGACACATTCCACAATGGAGCAGGTCATTTCTTCGCATCCTATTATATACACATCGTCGACACACTGTCGCCACACTAATATAAACATCCATTCTTTAGTAAAATTATAAGTAAATATGATCGTTGATAAATAATACATAACAATACTGTATTCGGCAACATTAACGGGATGAGAATCAGTTATCTATCATCGTGAGTCTGGCAAGTGCTACTGTTACTGTACCTAGTGATATTCATTTACAGTGTCGAGTTACACTTTCAAGTAAAATTGTTTTGCTGGATAAAATTAAAAGCCAGCCATTTAATATATAAAATTGCTTGCTGGATAAAATTAAAAACCAGCCATTTAATACAAGCCATTGTAGACTTGCTTTGCTGGATAAAATTAAAAGCCAACCATTTAATACAAGCCATCATTGGCTGGATAAAATTAAAAGCCAGCCATTTAATACAAGCCATTGTAGACTCACTGAAATAAACCAAAATCTACCAGAGTGGGTCTCCTACAACAAGAAAATTAACTGTGTAAGGAGTGGAAATTACAAAGAAATTCTGAGAACATCCAAAAGAAAGTGTGATGAAAAGCACCCTATCATTTTTATAAGTCGCACTAATTGAAATCGCATTATTCGAACTCGCACTAATCGAGGCTTACCTGTATTGGGTATTTTAGGTCATAATTATAATTCTTATTTAAATCCTTCAGACTATTGTTGATATAGCAATGAGTGATGTTGAGATGACATTATATTCTCAGGTATGATGTCATCACAACATAATAATGGCAAAATCACAAAATATTTCCAAAGTATGGTATCACTTATGATGTAATAATATGTGAAAAAGTTTTGACATATGTTGTAATTAAATGGCATCGCAAAAGATCAGTAGTGTATGTTATCATCATAATTAAGCAATCAGTACCATTACAAAAGTTCTGATATATGATGCAACAAAGAAAAATGTCACAAAATATCACCAGTATATGGCATCATTATGATGTAATAATGAATACTGTCACAAATGCTTTGAAGTATAATTTCATTATGACATCATTGTTATAATGAAAAGTTTTGATTTTTTTCAGCTTTACAAGTATACTATAGTTTGTAGTTATCAATAACTCTCACATATTAGAAATTAATATCTGTCTTCAAATGATGTGCTGTAAATTGCTGGGGAAAGTCAATTAATGGCTAGTATTGTATATTTTGGATTAATTTACAATATTTTTGTATTTGTGCTAATGCTTATTTTAACAAATTATTATTATAAATTTGATATGAGTCTAATTTTTTCAATTATAATGAAAGATTTTATATACAGGGTGACAATTATTGAGCTATATGAAAAAAAACCTTGATAATTTTTGAACCGTTGGCAAGATTCAGTTAAAATTTGGCGATTGAATGCAGGGCATGTTGGGATTTTTTTGAGCATGCACACTCTTGTTGTTGTTCATTTTTCAGTGAAAATGTCGCAATACAGTGTGGCGATTGAATGCAGGGCATGTTGGGATTTTTTTGAGCATGCGCACTCTTGTTGTTGTTTATTTTTCAGTGAAAATGTCGCAATACAGTATTTCTAACGCTTATTACCTTGCTTATAGTACTTTTATAATTTGAGTTATATATAGTAGCAAGTGGTAATATATTGTCTTTATAGATCAATGGTATTCTCTAGTTAGCGGGCAAGGCGTGAATATCAGTGGCCCAATGTTGAAGAAGTTGTCAGAGGAGATCGGTAAAAAGCTAATAATTAGGTACTATTTTAATAAAGCATTAAAATAAATAGCTAATTATTATTTTTTTAACATATTATTTATTTACCTACAAATTATATATTTTATTTTAGAATTTATTACTACTTCATTTAATTGGAACAGCCACTTAATTGGGCCAAAATGACTTAGTCCCAATATGTCCCAATTAAGCAGAATCCACTGTACATCATATTTTTTAAACCCATTTAAAAAGTATGATGTACAGTGGATTCCACTTAATTGGGACACGTCAATTGGGCTACAGTGATCCATCTATGGGAAAGTAAAAATTTAAGATTTAATAATTATATGATAATGCTAAATAAGTAATAAAATTATAACCTCATGATCCTCTTCATCTCTATCTCTAGTTGATCCAACTTGTCCAACGGCTATTTGTTGACTATCTGAGCTACAACTTCCTCCATTTGATACTTCATGTTGATTATTACGAGTCAGCATTGGATCAACAGCAAATAGTTCTTCACTACCCTAAAAATTTTTTATAAATAATTTAATAAAAATTAAAAAAAAAAATTTAAACATAACTGAAGATAAAAAGAATATATTTCATAAATCACTATTAATATTGTTAGACATAATTAAAATAAATTAAAAAAATTACAGAAATATAAAATATACAGGGTAGAAGAGCAATAATTTAGTTTTTCAACAATATTTTATGATGTTTACAGCAAGTCATGTGAAAGTAGATTCTTATTAATGACAAATTTTTTAAAATTGTATATATTTCCCTTAAATGCTAATTTTTTTTCTGATTTAAAATGTTTTTTTAACTAATATATTAATAAAACACGAGCTGTATTTTCAAGCACTGAATAATCTAATCATATTTATTTATTTACACTGTATATAGGTATAGCTCACTTTACAGTGCTTCATTAATACAACACTTCTCAATTATATTCCATGCTTTTATTTTATATATCAAAAAAAAAAAAATTATTTGCAAAATAATATAGACAGTTCTCAGTTTATAAGTTCCTGGATTTATCAATTTTTTTACAAATATGAAGTATCAAAAAAATTTAATACATAAACATTAATTGCAATAAATAAGTTCTAAACATTTAGTAAAAAGATATTTAAACCCACATACATAGTTCTACAAATACAATATAATTAATTTTGTAGGAAAAACTTTTTTCATGTGCTTTGAAATTGGAAAATTCAAAATAGTGACTGAGAAGCAGTAGTAGAGCATTCTCTGCTTTTATCAGCATATTATGTAAATAACTTTATTCCCAGATTGTGCCTAAGATAGTAGTTCATCTGCATTAGAAATCATCTACTTATCTGTCAATAATAATGAAGAATAAAATTCTTTAACATTTATATTACATAAATAAATTATAATAATTTGGTTGATTTTAAAGGCTATAATTTCATTTATTCAGATAAATAAATTATAGTTTAATCATATACTATTGATTTTGTTGATCTTTACTTAATTTCATTGTGGTCAAAATACATTGCTGAGAACTGAACTCCTGGTTTAACATCATGTCTACAAGAAATTTATTCATGACTTACAAGTTTTTACTTAGCAAACTTGCTCCAGAAATGAGTTAGCTGATAAAGACAAGAATTGCCTGTACTTAGAATGGATATATAAAACATAAATCAACACATAGATGGATTCATAAAGGCTCTGGGTCTATCCTTCATGAAAATTGAAAATGATAGGCCCAGAACTGAAACTGAATCCTCCAAAGTGGCTTTTGATAATTTCTGCTTTTTAGTAATAATTTCTTAACAATTATTCAGCTCATGTAACAGGAAATAGTTTTATTACTAAACTACTCATGTAACTTTTTCAGCCTTACTTTGAGACCTCATCAGTATACAAATTCTTTTTCTATATATATTTTGAGGAAACAAAGGAATAAAATCTGTAAAAAAGGATCTTTGCTGTGGAAAAAAAAGGATTTTTGCTTTAAAAGCCAAAGATGGTAAAATAATTAAAAACCAAGCGGATATCTTAAAATATATGGAAGAATTTTATTCTGATCTGTATAGAGATACAAATGATAGTTGTTTGGTGCAAAATTCAAAGAGTGAGATACCACCAATTTTGAAAAAAGAAGTTCATCTTGCTATCAAGAAAATGAAAAAAGGGAAGACATCAGGAGAAGATGGCATCACAGTAGATATCTTACATGAAGGAGGAGAACAAATAGAAGACATTCTATTTATTTAATGAAAATCAACTGCGTAAGGAGTGGGCATTACAGAAAGAAATTCCAGGAACACCGAAAAGAGTGTGATGGAAAGGATTCAGAAGTTGAAGAAGCATTAGATCAAGGAATTTCTATAGTTAGCGGGCAAGACGTGAATATCAGTGGCCCAGTATTGAAGACAGAGATCAGTAAAAAACTAATAATAAGGTAACTATTTTAATAAATCATTAAAATAGGTACCTGATTATTACTATTTTAATAAATCCTTAAAATAGGTATCTAATTATTATTTTTTTAATATTATTTATTTATCTACGAATTACATATTTTATTTTAGAATTTATTATTACTTGGTTTAATGATGACAGCTGGACCAAAATGGCTTAGTCCCATACGAATTACATATTTTATTTTAGAATTTATTACTACTTCATTTAATTGGAACAGCCGCTTAATTGGGACAAAATGGCTTGGTCCAACATGTCCCAATTAAGCGGAATCCACTGTACATATTATGACATGTACATTTTTAAAATTAAAATCAGAATGTACATGGCAGTTTCGAAAATTTATTTGCTGTTTTTTCATATCACTTCATATTTTTTAAACAATTTCTTAGTGATTTCTTCCTCAGTATATCAACTGTCTTTCTTCTCTTTTATTTTTCTCTTTCATGGATGCCATGTTCTTTGGAAGCTTGCTTAGATCAAGTTAATGGCTTTTTAAGTTTCCTCTATATGAATTGGAATTCACTTTTTGAATAATAAAAATTATGTGATGGGAACATCAGGATTTTAGATGCTTAGGTGCAGCATGGCCAAAATAAGGTTGGGAACCACTGTTTAGACCAACAAATACAACCCTTAGAAAAAGGTTTAGGACCCTTCTATTTTGGCTAAGTAATTTTATAAGAGAGCTCTATAGTTGTGACCATTGAGTGAAGATGGGAGCTTTTGGAAACGATTTAGGGCTAGCTGTTCCCTCATATTCTCTGAAACACTATCAGATCACACTACATTGTATTTCTTATTTATCATAGATGCCATTAGACATAATTTTTACTTTGGTGAACTGCTGCTTTGGTGCATCATTACAAATCTGCCTATGGCATAATATGACAGGTCTACAATAATAGAAATCTTTAAAACTGCATTGAATGATTTTTGTACAAATATATTGATCTATGTATTATTTTAGGTTTACATGCCTATTTTAAGTGTTATTTTGTGATTAAATTCAGATAATTTTCTTGTTGAAATATAGTTAGTAGATGTGACGTGCCAAAATAATTAATGTATCATTATGAAATTTTTAAGATACGAATTTGAAGAATTTTTTTAATTCTCGATTCTCATCACGCTAATTTTAGGAATCCATTAGGAATTTGAGACTATGCCATTTCTGGCATAGTCTCAAATTTTTTTGCACACTAATCAAAATCACATTATTCAAACCAGGGATCCTATATACAGGGTGACAATTATTGAGCTATATGAAAAAAAAACCTTGATAATTTTTGAACCGTTGGCAAGATTCAGTTAAAACTTGGCGGTTGAATGCAAGGCATGTTGGGATTTTTTTAAGCATGCGCACTCTTATTGTTGTTGTTGTTCATCTTTCAGTGAAAATGTCGCAATACAGCATTTCTGAGCATATGATTGTCAAGGCCTACTATTCGAGCAATAACAGCCCGATTGCGGCTCAGAAGAGTAATTGCTAGAGTGTTTGAAGTCCTGGAAGAGCACTTTGGAGAGCGCATTCTGGCTCTGGGGTACCCAGAGGCCACTGGAATGGGAATCGCTTGGCTGCCCTATTCTCCTGATCTCAACACTTGTGACTCATTTTTGTGGGGCAATATTAAAGATAAAGTTTATGCAAATAACCCCAAAACCATTGCTGAGCTCAAAACTGCCATTCAGGAGGTCAACGAAAGCATCAATGTCTCGACACTTCAGTGAGTTATGCAGAATTTTGCTATTCGTCTGCACCACATCATAGCCAATCATGGCAAGTATATCGAACATGTCATAACCTAAATCCAAATATCAGCAGTTACTTTTAAACTTTGCATAAAATGTTTGAACTCAGTAGTTTTTGAAAATTTTATTTTTTATTTCATATAGCTCAATAATTATCACCCTGTATGTCACTTAATAATATATTTGAATATGCTTAGATTATTTTTCAATTTTTTTTATATTAAAAGGGATATTGCAAATCCAAAAGAATAATCAGTCAGATTTTTATCAATTAATTTTGTTTTTATTTTATCTGTCATTTTTGATGGGCATATTTACTAGTTTTTTTAATAAAAATACATAGTAGTATGTAATTGTCCTGAATAAAATTAGAATAAATTCTCTAATTTTGATATGTTTTATTTATCAAATTCAAAATAAATATAGACAGAACAAATGGATAAAATATAAATTGTGATATAATTAAATATAACTTAGAAATATTAGTATGTATGCAACTTAAAATTTTAAAAGAACTAAAGAAAAATACAATTATTGTTCTATATGTTAAATGAAATGTGCAGCATGTTTCTCAATAATTTATTTTACAAAAATAACTGCATTGACTTGACATATAAATTTCATTACCAAAAATGATAAAAACATTTGAAAGAAATTTTATTTAATTTATTAAATTCAATGTTTGAATATTTTTTATTATAAATCTAAATTAAAATTCAAATAAAATAGTCTTCTTATTCATATAAACATTTTTCAAATCAATTACAAACATTATTAAAATCAATTTACATATCAATAATTAAATTCTAAATTCAATATGTTTTAATCCATGCAGGTCGTTCAAAGCTTTTACCTGTAGTTGGACATTCTGGAACAATGGGTAATGTTTGGAAGCTTGATCCAGCTACTGCAAAGTTTTCTCTTCGAGGGCTTTTGCCTTATAATAAGGTATGAAACTAATTTTTAAAAATTATTTAAATATTTTATGGAAATATTTAAATAATTTGAATGGAAATAATATTGAATATTTTAAGCAATATTCAATATTATTTTCATATACTTTGGTAATAAAAGTTTTAAGAAAATCTTTTAAATTATTATAAAATAAGTTTAATATTTAAAATTTACAACTTCTGTAAAACTATTTCAAGCTTTATAACAAGATTATATTTTGTAGTAGTAATAAATTGGCATCATGAAAGTTCCTTATAAATAATGAAACTCATTTGAAATTATTCTCAACTTCAATAATTTAAAAAAAAAATGATTATGATAAAATAAAAAGATACTGATTTAGTTGCTGAAGAAATGAACAGAAAGTTCAAGAATGATGATTAAAAAAATGACAAAAGTTTGACATAATTCTAAAGTAGTAGTTCTCAACTACTGTGCCGTGAAAATGAATTGTATTTATGTAATTGTATGAATTATGTACATTAATAGTGAAACATGGTTGGCTGGATATCCCTTTTGCAGTCGAACCATTGCATAGATTCCTATAAATAGAATATCGTTAGAAAATCTAATCCTTGAATTTCTTCAACAGCCAAAATTTTTAGTCATTATTTAAAAATTAAAAAAAATTAAGGAATAAAAATTAAATTAAAATTATAGTTTCTCTAAAAAGACAAAATCTGCAAGTGGCACTATAACTTAATAAGGGCTGCCATTTAATGATCCCATGCACCAGTATGTCTATAATCTGATGTAATAAATAAGAATAAATACAATAATCTGTTAATAATAAAAAATTCATTGTTAAATCTATATTATTTAAAATACTTAGATGTGCTGCCAAATTTTAAAATATTAAAATGTGTTTCTCAACAGAAAAAAGATTGAGAACCACTGTTCTAAAGGAAAATGGAAAAAGCAAAACTGGAAAAGAAGACATAAAAAGCTATATTTAATAATCAATGTCCTTTTAAAATAGTTTTAATTTCAGCAAAGTTATAATTCAGGTTGCTTTCAGTTTCTGCTTAAGCTCCACATAAACAAGTCGACAGTAAAGTACTTTAGTCGACAGAACTTTATAGCACAGTCTAGTGGTAGAATTTCTTTTTTTCCACTGACTGACAAAGATGATATCAAAGTTCTATATTTTGATTATTATTCAGTGTGAAAAGCAACGAATGTAATTTAATTAATAGGATGTTTTATATACAAAACAATAAAAAATTTAAATATATTAATAGGATGTTTTATATACAAAACAATAAAAAATAAATACTGTATTTGAGAATTCTACCGAGCTTCAGAACGAATATATCGTCGTAGGGAGAAAAATCACGTAACTTCGTAAAAATATGTCGTAGCTTATTTAAGTTGATCGCATTCGATTCGAAATGATAAGATACATCTAAAATCGTTTAAATTATTCGATTATCTATAAAACTTTTGCAAAAAATCATAAAAAACGTGATTCTGAGCTCCAAATTTGGAGCCCCATAACTTAAGAATGGAACTTCTGCTCCACATGGGATCTTCACTAAACTTAGGAGTGTCTAATTAGGGGAGAAGATAAAGGGAAGGTCGATATTCCGCTGGGATGTTTCTCCTATCGTACCACAAAAACTTTGATTACATTAAACTATAAGATAACCGATCTACAGTATTCAAAACTTTGATTACATTAAACTAAATAACCGATCTACAATATCGTTGTATATTAATCTAGGGAAACTTACCATCAATCCAAATTTTGTGCCTATCGCAGCCTAATGATACATCTTTGTATTATATTCTAGTTTATTTTAAAGAAAGTTGTATTTTCGGAATTCTAAATAGTATTTCTAAGTTTCTCCTACGTTTACCAACACGCTCTACATTTTGTCTAAACTACGACACAAAAAAAGAGTTAATTAAGAAAAAAAACATTAAAATCTAAAATCATTACTTTTCTTAAGATTCGTATAATCTATCTGACTTAAAACACTTCGTATAATCTATCTGACTTAAAACACGAAAGATTCATAAAAGAGCTGTTTATTATTCATAGCATTAAATGCGCAGAACCTAAAAGTCTTCAACCAGAAATTTTTCTTGGTCCGCTCACTGTCTATTGACTCGCTAAAGTACTTTATGTCTCTTTTAATTCTTTAAGGGACATCCGTTAACTTAAAGTACTTTAACTCTTAACGTATTTTAATATTTCGTGTCTGGAAAGCATTATTCCGTTAAATTCGACCTTAAAGTACTTTAAGCGGTCTAATCTGTAACGGGAATAAACGTCATTGTATTAGAAAGCGGTTGCAAAATACATTCAAAATCAAATAAAATCGTGTGGTGCACTATCTAATACCAGCAGAGGGCGCTTTTCGCCGGTCTTAAAGCTCTGGATATAGAAAGTACCGCCATGGTATTGGCGCGAAGTGAAGGAAGGATCAGACGACTTCAGTGCAGAGGTGATTTTGAATTGTGTTTAGGCCCACTCGAACGTTTCTTGTCGGGTGCGGATTAGGTTATTTGTTTTGCTTATTGCCTAGTTTCGGTGGACAGGTCGTCCAAGCTAGCTCATTGTTCGGTGTTTTCTCGGCAGGTTTTCCTCCCGCCACCTGAACAGCACCTTGACGGGGAACCTACCCAGTTTGGCTGGGGCGTCTTCTTTCGCCCCCTCCCCAGGGAGAAGTCCTCCTCGGGGGTCGACATCTCGTCCCTTCGAGTCAGCGGAGGATGGTCTGCAGTTGACACACTCTCCTTTTGTCGTCAGCAAAACTTCCATCCCCGCCCCTTCACCTTCTTTGTCACTTGCAAAGATGGCGGTCCGTTTCCGAAGTCCTCCCCTTCAGTACTATATAGGCATCTACAATCTGTTCTGTCACACTCCTCACAACTAGAGGACGTGCGTTTCTCGCTCAGGGGACCTCATCCTCAAAACCTCTGATTATGACTGTGCCGCTGAAATTTTGACTCAGACGACTCTTGGATCTGTTCCGATAGCCGTCAAGTTTGCCACCGACTCTGTCCAAACAGATTTCCTCATCCGGGATGTTGACACAGAGACACAGACATCACAGTGGCGGAGATCCTTTCCTGGGCACAACGGGACGGTCTTCGTCTAGCGGAAGTGCGCCGCTTTAGCCGCCTAAAGGACGGCAAACGCGAACCAAGCACTACTGTGATGCTCTGTTATTGGCCGCGATACCCTTGACCACATAACGATCTTTTTTCGTCGTTACCGTTGCGCTATGTTCATACCCCGCCCACGGGTATGCCCGACCTGTTTGGACACTCAACTAAGACGTGTCGCGGAAAATCCCGCTGCGTCCATTGCGGCGAACCTCACGCTCCTGAAGTTTGCGAAGCACCCTCAGCTAAGTGCTGGAGGTGTGGTGGACCACACCAAGCATCCCACCCCGCCTGTCCTAAATATAGGAGGCGGCGGCCCGTCTCAAAAAGTGTGCTCAGGAACATACTTCTTTCTCTATCGTGGCGAGAAAGCCAGTTGCACAATCGGAATCCTACGCTTCGATGGTGACGCGTCAGGTTCAGCCCTCCGTGAGACCCTCTCCGCTTAATCACTTAGAGTCCGGCCACTCACTAGACTCTTTCTCTAGCACCAGCTGCCTCCCCCACGAACTGGGATAAACAACTCCGCGCCGTCGAAGCTGCAGTCGCAGCACTCACTGCGGAAGTAAGGCGCCTTGGCGCTCTCATCGGTGACACTAAATTCCACCAATCGGATCTCTCTAAAGATCGCTGTGATACCGACCACTCTTAGAACACGTCCTTAGCGCCCACCTTCGCCTTGGCGCTCTCATCGGTGACACTAAATTCCACCAATCGGATCTCTCTAAAGATCGCTCTGATACCGACCACTCTTAGAACACGTCCTTAGCGCCCACCTCCTCTCCAAAATCTAAACGTTCAAGAAAATCTCGCAGCACAGCACGCAAGCTTTCCACTCCAGCGGCTCTCAGTCGCGACCGGTCTCGGTCACTCTCTGTGGCCGGAGACGCTTCAGACTCCGAGGAGACTCGGATGGACACACTCAACCAATCCACGGGAGACATAGTTCAGCCCCTCCCGTATTCTGTCGATAACCAGCCACCATCTGTCTCCTTAGTCGAGGGGATTAAAACCAATCCTAGACTCGCTACCAAACCCAAAAATGGATAGTCTACAACTTTACCACTGGAACGCTCGGAGCTTACTCGCCAACCGCACTTTACTACTAGGGTCAGACTGGCTTTCACGAGCTGATGTAATCCTGTTCCAGGAGATCTGGCTCTCCCCTGGAATCCCCTTCTCGATCCCCGGCTTTACGATCTTCCGGACTGATCGTTTGGTCGGGAGCGGCGGCGGCCTCATCACCGCTGTCACTAAACGCTGGACGGCTGTTTTGGTTCCCACTAGCTCGGCCACTCCTGACCTGGAGATCCTCCGAGTCGACCCCTAGCACTCTACAATGTCTACATTCCTCATGGAAACATTTCCTTTACGATCTTCCGGACTGATCGTTTGGTCGGGAGCGGCGGCGGCCTCATCACCGCTGTCTCTAAACGCTGGACGGCTGTTTTGGTTCCCACTAGCTCGGCCACTCTTGACCTGGAGATCCTCCGAGTCGACCCGCTAGGTCCAGGTAACGCCCTAGCACTCTACAATGTCTACATTCCTCATGGAAACATTTTCGTGGAGGAGCTTTCCGATACGATCGGTTCTCCGCAGCCTCCCTTCTTCATTGGTGGAGACTGAAACGCCCACCATTGCCTCTGGGACCCCTCTGTTACTCATCCCAACCGAGCGGGTCGCTCCACTTTCTCCTAGTATATCGACTCTGGCTGTAGTATCCTTAACTCGGGTCTCCCGACTTTCTTCCATAGTGCTAACGCAGCCTCGGCTATTGACCTGTCCTTTTGTTCTCCTGACCTATTGCAAGGTTCGGTCTGGCGTCCCCTCCCTAACACCTATGGTAGCGATCACGCTTCTATCCATGTTTCCCTACTTATTTCCGGCCTCTTGGAAGCAGTCGACATTCCCAGACGCATCTTCCACACCGACTGGCCAACAGTGTCAGCCTCCTTATCAGACGCCTGTTTTGTCCTACGACACTCCTTGAGACTTTAAGGCATACCTGTCAGCAGCATACCACTGTCATCGACAGAACTGTTGGAGCCAAGTGCCCTTGGTGGTCCGCAAAATGTAGTGGCCTTCGAGTACATAAACGAAGAGCCTTCCACTTGGCTCGCAGACTAGCCGACGAAACTTGGTGGATGGAATACCGCAGGCTCTCCGCTCTCCTTCGCGAATCACGCTTAGCTCGCCGCCGCTGGTGGGACGAGCTTTGCAGAGTGGGTGCAGAAACTGGCTCCCTTTTCCGACTCTTTCGTCGGCTTCGGTCGACTGATCGAAGCCTCCAGCACTCTTGGGGTCTCTTGGCTTCTTCGACAGGAGACCGCATCACGACACCAGCCGCCCAGGCGCAAGCGCTGGCTAGCCATTTCTGTCGACAATGCCCGACGGGACACTATGCCCCACTTTCTCCTCCTTTTAACGGTTCCCCTTGGACCTTTAATGGTGTTTTCTCCCATCGGGAACTTGAACACGCCCTACATCATTCTCGGAAAAGCACTCCAGGAGATGACGGCGTCTCTCTTCGCCTTTTACTGGCTCTCAGTGGCGCTGGCAGGGCAACTCTGTTGGCCTAGTATAATTCCATCTGGACTTCTGGCATCAGTCCTGTTTCTTGGAGTGCGACGGTGTCGCCTATCTTAAAACCAGGCAAAGACCCAACTTTGGTGTCCTCTTATCGACCCATTGCTCTGACCTCCGTCATCGCAAAGACGTTTGAACGAATGGTGCTAAAACGTATGCAGCACTACCTTCTCCAATCCAATATTTTCCATAACTATCACTTTGGTTTCCTTCCCCGTCGAGGGTCTGTGGCGGCGTTGGCGACTCTTCATCGCGTAATCGCCGAGGCTCTCGCGCCTCGTCACCATGTTGCGCTGGTAGCGCTTGACCTGGAAGGAGCTTATTACTCCGTCTGTCATACTGCCCTCTTGGCTAAACTCTTCCGCCTGGGCTTCAGGGATGGAATCTTAGTTTCGTTAGACCACTTTCTGAGGGATCGTCACTGTCGGGTCCGCTGGAGAGGCGCCAGGTCGTTCTGGCTACCCTTCCGTCATGGTGTTCCTCAAGGTAGCGTTCTGGCGCCACTGCTGTTTACCTGTTACATGGCTGACATCTGGGAAATCATCCCCCAAGGGGATTGATTGTGTTGTCTATGCAGACGACGTTTACCTCCTCGCTGCTAGCAACCAGCAGATCTCTGGTCCTCACACGTCTTCAATTTGCCCTCGACTCTATTCTCCATTGGGCTGCGACCTGCAGCTTGACCTTCTCGGCACCGAAAAGTGCGGTCATTGACTTCTCCAACAAACGGGATCGACAGCCCTTCGCTCTCCACTTGGGTGAATCGACTCTCCCGCAAGTCTAGTCCTGTCGCATCCTAAACAACCTATGGGGTAAGTTGTTACACTGTAACAACCTACCCCGATCGAAATGTAACAACAACCCACAAGTCGCCATTTCTGGTTTAAGAATCAATATCTTAAAAACAACTCTACGTATTGATTTAAACATAAAGTGATATTATAGCTAAATGTACATATAACAAACACACAATAGATTCACTACGTATCTTAAGCTTTCATATCCAATATAACAACAAATTTACTCACACCTATGATAATTACACAAATTGAAACAATATCGTCTCCATTTGAATAATGGCTGCCAAACTAGGTCAGGTTGTACAGTGACAAAGAAGTGATGAGTCATGTTTCTTAGTATGGGATAAACCCATTAGCTACGGGGAAAACCGCCTGTAACAACATGCCCCGGTCTCCCCTACTGCAGTTTCAGCATGACATCATTAGCATGTGATATTTTAAACCAATAATATGACGGATTACTAACAGTAGGAGATCGTCTCCCTGATCGGCTAATTCGCATTCGGTGAATACCAACAGAATCTCGATCCAGCTTCCAACTCGATCTCAGATTCTGTGATCGAGGATTAGACTCGATCTCGATCCTGTTT